>CM054125.1:22421884-22690241 GCA_028751855.1 Ambrosia trifida | reverse complement strand
GTAGCATGATAATTACGTAATGTTTTTGTTTGTTCATGAATGTGTTTTGTCTTTTCATAAAAGCATTACGTAATTATGTATTTTTCATTACGTAACTAGGAAGAATAGATTACGTAGTTTATGTCATTCAACATATATGTCTTTATCATTCATTACGTAATTAGTTATATATATATAATTGTATCACACATTACGTAATTATGATGTGGGACTTGAACCCATGACCTCCCCTTTAGGTGTTCCTAGAAGCTATGGTAGAAGCAAAGCTTCTAGGAACACCTAAAGGGGAGGTCATTGGTTCAAGTCCTACAAGGAGAAGAAATTTGCTGTTAAAAAAAACATAATTATGATGTACTTCGCACACTTCGCACGTTTTGGAAACTTTCTACAATAACTATGCCCTATATATATAGTGTGAGGTTTAATTGGGGAACCTAAAAAATGTGGGAAACTGAGGAACCATGCATTATATCATAAAAATTCAATTTAACCTGTAAAAAATTATTTTTTTAAAATCTTTTGCACATAAAGATATAAAGATATGTAGAACCTATTCCAATAAAAAAAATAATTTTTTTTAACCTTTTGGTCATCTACTTATGTCTACTTGGTCCTACATATATAGCTCATCTGCTTATGTCGACTTGGTCCAACTATATATACAACGCTAACTCATGGATCCCTTATCAGTTGTTATATTGATTTCTTAATATAGATCATTTAGGTGTTTCGAACAGGTCTCAATATGAAATATCTTTGTGAAAATTAAATGAACCTAGAAACACATTAATAAAATAATAAATATAATAATAATAATAATAATAATAATAATAATAATAATAATAATAATAATAATAATAATAATAATATCACATGATTAGTTAGGCTTTGTAGTTGAAAATTGAAATATATGTTGGGAGTGATGGTTGAGAAAACAGCCTGTTTTTGATAGTTACAAGTCCAAGAGAAAGGATTGGGTTCAGCTATTGGAACAAAGGACCCTGCCCTGCCTTCTTTTTCACATGAAAAGCACAACCCCAATTTTCCTTTTCCACATCCCTCAAATATGTATAATTTATAACGAATAAAATATCTTTTATTTGTTTTAGGAAATTATTGCATATAATAATATTTAGCAAATTATTAATAAACTAAGATCAAAAAAAAAAAAAAAAACTTTCATAATAATATTAGCAAATTATTAATACACTAAGGGGATTAGTCGGAGCTAGCTCATCCGGCTACACCACTTGTCGTTAAAAAAACAACTTTCGGTAATCCAAAGTCATTTACTTTTCAAAGGGTGGAATATATAATAATTTATAATATACACAAAAGAATACGTTGCAAAAGAATTAGGTTGATTATATTAGGTTAGGGTTGGCAGGAATATGATATTTTTAAGATACAACAACACATGTTTAATAAAAATAAATTATATAGTCTTATATTTGTTTTTTGAAAATAAATAAAAGTGGGAAGCTAATTAAGCTCTATCATTTTTTCTACTTGGTACATAAAACATACAACTGTTTTATAGACACGCAATATAAAGTAGTTAAATAATTAGTATTCAAGTTTGATACTCGTGTTAATCACGTCGTCTCTAACGTCTTTAACACGATAAAACTTGATAGTAACATGAAATGTAATGTAAATTAAAAGAGGTATTAATTCTATTTTTTAAAAATAAACTACCTATTTTGACATATAATATATAAAAAAAAAATGATATACACGGTAAGAAAATGCAGTAGGTTTCTAGACGGGGATTCATTCATATTTTAATGATCTCTTAAGGCACGTTTGTGACGAGATAAAACACATCAACACTACTGTGACTTGAACTTTTGGATTTTTTTTTTCATTTTTTTTTTTTTTTATAAAATGGCGCCACAGTACAAGAAAAATTGTGCAACTAATGCGTGGTCAGCCGTTGAATTGTGCAAATGGTGAATCCGTAACTTCAAGTTGTGGATTATGCTTATGTGGACAACACTTTAGCTGCTGGGTTGATGACTTGGAGGGAAGGAAAGGCGAGTAGGAGGGAAGGGAAGGGTGCTGTTGAGGTGACACAGAATCCGCAACTTGAAGTTGCGGACTATCTTTCATGCTGACAACATAGCAGAGCTCGTGAAGACTTGAAAGTATTGTGGTATTATTAGATTGTATAATAATAAAAGTAATTGAAAGTAAAACCGCAAGTTAAACTTACAGGTAAACCACTATAAATGATAAGAAACATGGCAGGAATTAACATTTCTACACTGCGTATTCCATTTTCGATAACCATTCAAGGCAGAATAACTACTTGCTCCAATTCACATTTCCACTTTGCTTCAAATTTCCACATTATCTATCATTCCATTTCTACATTTCCACACTATCATTCCATATTTAATAATCAAATGTGTTTTCATTCTTTCACATGCAAAATAATACCATCCACGAAAATCCACATTATCTATCTTAAAATTTTCCAACCGAAAAACTATTGTTTCTGAAAAACACAATTGCTTATCTATTTCATCGGCCATATATTTGGAACAATATGTTTTTGGAGCAGCTTGGATCGGTGTTAAATCTGCAAGAAATTACTTGGATCGATGTTACATCTGCACGTAGTATAACACGTGTAGAATGTTACTTCGGTTAGTTAATTTCAAATATATTAACGCTGGAGTGCCCGAAGGTTGTAGAGAAGCCCATCTAGCTTCTTTTTGGCATCCCCAACTGGACTATTTCCCGGGAAGCAGCAGTGGTGGTTTCATGTAGGGAGGATCGAGGCTGTAGAAAAGCCCATCTAGCCTCCTTTTTCCATCCCGTCAACGACTGTTTCCCGGGTTGTAGTAGGGTTAGCACCACTGAGGAGGATGGGTTGTGGCTATATGTTTGAAGGGGTGTTTCAGCGTGGCATGACAACGTGGAAGGGATTCAGGAGTACCCTTCACACTCGCATGGAAGTCATGCTAAAAAAACTCTTTATGGTAGGATGCATGATTCTGCAACGTCAGTAACAATGATATTGCGGGTCGGCTTCCTATTATTTTGAATCGATGTTACATCTACATGAAACAACGTCTGTTTAGAATATTTAGCCTACCATTTGAAACCGCGTCATTAGTGACAATTGGAACGGTGGTAGTTGACATGGGTGGAGCTGAATCCTAGGTTGCTGTTATGATGGAGATGATGGGTAAAGATGACCTTTATGGTCTCTAGTGTGGCTAGTTCCAATAAGTCATGTTTTTTTCGTCATCTCGCAGAGCGCACAGACTCTTCAGTTATCTTTTGCTTTAACCTTTTCTACTCCATATTTTCGAGACCGGATTTCCGGTGTTGGATTTTTTGTCTACTCCTACCTTGGATCGATGTTACATCTACAAGAAACTCCTATAATATGGAAGTGGTTGTTTGCACAAATCTTCAACCGCATGCCCATTTGGTCTCTTCTTTCTGCCGCGATCTTTTGGATCGATGTTACATCTGCTACTTACACTCGTGGTCTTTTATCTTCTGTTTTCAACAGCGTCGTCAGTGGCCTAGGAAAGTCACTTCTTGATTTACACAGGCGCCAACGTCTTTGACCACCCTTATAAAGTTGGAATTGGTGTTCTCGGAAAAAAAACACACTTTTGTGCTTATTGGATCGATGTTACATGTGTATGGAGATTTAATAATATTGGAGCTGTGGCGTGCTTCCCAGATCTACGTCATGGAGAGTTAACTAACTTATCTTGGAGATTTTGGATAAAGAAGTCCTTTATTGTATTTGATAGGGTAACTTCCAAAGCCCTCCCATGACCAATTAATGCATGCGTTTGGAAATGCTGCCATGGTAACCATAGTTAGGGTTACCCTTATTAAGTTGGAATAGGTGTTCTTGGAAAAAACACACTTTGGTGCTCATTGGATCGATGTTACATCTGCATGGATAGTTACTTATATTTGAGATGTGGTGGTTTCACCTGGAGAGTGCATGTTTTATTACAGTTGTTGGTGGTGTAAACGCTGCATAATTTCGGATGCTGTAAAAGTCTTCGGTTTCATGTGTACATTTTTTAAATGTAAAATTGTCTACAATTTTTCATGTATAAATTCCATGTTTTAGTTTCATGTATATATTCGGGGTATTCGATAATTATTTTGGATTTGTTAATATATTATACAAAGATAATTAAAAACATTACATAAACCTAAATTAAAACATTACATAAACCTAAAGTAAAACATTATTAAAACATTGGAATAAACCTAAATTAAGACATTACGTAAACCTAATTAAAACATTATTTAAACCTAAAATACTTAAACAAACAAACTAAGGCCCGTAACATAGAAACACATGCCCGAAAGAGGCCCCCAGGCCATTTTCAAATACACCAAAAAAATTAAAAAATACATACATGTAATAAAAACACTACCAAAAAGTCACTTTTCAGCATTTTGTCACGTGACGAATGACGTCGAGGCAATTTTTTAAGGCCTAAACTTACAGGAACGTTAAAGTATCTCCTAAGAACTGTGCGTGACCGGGGCCGGTGACCGGGAACCACCGGCCCGGAACATAGAAACACACGCCCGAAAGAGGCCCCCGGGCCATTTTCAAATACACCAAGAAAATTTAAAAAATACATCAAGTCCTGAACGTGCAATAAAAACACTATCAAAAAGTCACTTTTCAGCGTTTTGTCACGTGACGAATGATGTCGAGGCAATTTTTTTAAAGCCTACACTTACAGGAACATTAAAGTATCTCCTAAGAACTGCGTGTGACCGGGGCCGATGACCGAGAACCACCGGCCGGAATATAGAATCACACGCCAGAAAGAGGCCCCCAGGCCATTTTCATATACACCAAAAAAATTAAAAAAATACATCAAGTCCTAAACGTGCAATAAAAACACTACCAAAAAGTCACTTTTCAGCGTTTTGTCACGTGACAAATGATGTCGAGGAAATTTTTTAAAGCCTAAACTTAAAGGAACGTTAAAGTATCTCAGACTGTGCGTTCGTGGGGCCGGTGACCGGGAACCGCCGGCTCAGAACATAGAATAACACGCCCGAAACAGGCCCCAGGCCATTTTTAAATACACCAAAAAAATTAAAAAATACATCAATAAATTACAACTAAACCACAATAAATTACAATTAATAAATTTATCAATAAATAACATATTATAAAATTAAAACCACAATTTCATATATTACAATATCAAATTATTACAGTTGCGACGATTGCAACCATGTTGATTGCAATATCGCCCTCCGGTACCACATAGAGGGGGATGCCGATCTCGCTCGGGATACCGTCGGTCTTCAAACTGAAAAGGTATTGGCGTCAAAAAATTATTATAACTAATGTCGTGTGGTTTTAATGACTTAAAATTCTTTTTCTTAAAATGACAAGTTCCTGGTAGAAATACCAAAAAACTTGGTGAAAAGGGTAATTAAGTCAAAACTTTAATGTGAGACACTTTTCAAGTTTTAAATATATAAAATAAAACGATAAATGCTAAACGTTCTAAACCCACACAATAGGCAAGTGTGCTTATCGAGTATAGTATAGACACAAGCACGTACCGAGTATCTGTCACACCACGTCAATGGCGGAAACACGTGGCGCGACGCTCGAAAGCATATCAAAGTCAAGATTAACACAAACTATATTTAATTAGAAAAGATCATTTTATTAAGATGTCAAAAAAATACCTTGTCTTAAACCTTACACAAAACAACATACATGAAGTTCAAACAAGGGGTTTTTCCGTCTATGTCCCAACGCATTGGTAAATATAGATGAAACCCCAGACAAGCGTCCGACATCCCATATTCCACCGTACTAGCCTCGTATCTATTCAGCACTTAGTTACCTGAAAGATATGTTTAAAAAGACGTCAATATATAAAATATTGGTGAGTTCACAGGTTTTAGTTCCATAACAACAACATTTAACAACAAAAACATGTGCGGAACGAACACAAGTAGTGACCTTTGTAAAAGTAGCTAACTCCTACAAACTATGACGAGCAGTCCCTTGAGCCCATAACCAAACCAAGACTAATAATAATGCCCCGCGAGCAGAAGTTGTTTCTCGGTAAATAACAACTTAGTTCAGAATAGGTGCACCCCTGGCATACACAGTTGCATAATCGACGCTATTGATTAGGGGTGGGCCTTGTCAGGCACCAATAACGCTATCCAAATATTCCTTCAGTTCTCGATTTCAACACACACACAACACACGAGTAAATGGTTACAGTCGTGAGGACTCACCCCGAGTGGTGTATAAACAACAAAACCCAAGTACTCATCATGCCACTTATCACGTTTTAACTTTTGAAAACATTTTGTCATGTAAAACATTTGACATTTAAAACATTTGACATGTAAAAACATTTGACAAAACATATCTTTCCCCCAAACAAAAACAGTAAAAAGGGGCCGTGAAACTCACCTGAAGTACAGCGTGCAATTCAAATAGCAAAGAATAGCAAGTCCAAGTTCAAGCACCTACGAACGTCCTAGTGCGTATAAGTCACTAAGTCTATAGAGAGTGTTTTCCGGCAAGTTGTACATCCCACTCCTAATACCACTATTTGTATACAATTCCCCATTTAAGTAAACATATGTCCTATGTCCGTTGGTGATGGATTACCCTTGTTATAAGTTCCACTTATATTCAGTATCAATTAACTCATATTACATCATCCTCGACTCGACTCACTTTACCATATAATTACTTTCCCATTAAATAATTATTCTTTGGTCTTGTCAATCGATGTTTCATTTTCAACATTCGACTTGACTCACTTTACCATATATTTATTTTCCCATTAAATAAATATACTAGGGTCTTGCCGATTCGATAAAATATTTACATTTTCAAGTTCACGTTATTAAACTTAGTTTAAACGTGTAATCCTTATAGATTATTTAACGTTAATCCTCCCACGTATACTTTTCCAACACTTAGGAAAGTGTTGTACATTTTTCACCCATAGTCAATCTCATATATTTTAGTTCACAAAATATATATTTTCATGGCCACACTAGACGCAATAACATATATACGTATCTTGTAGGAAGTTATACAATATATATGTATTCGTACGTTTCACATTTTGTCCGTTAACACGCCGTATTATACATACTTTCGTATTCGGTCATTTGTATTTATATATTCTTACATCCCGAGTAATATAAGTTGTTCATATATATATATATTGTAGAAATAATTACTTGTCGATCTAATATTATATTTCCTACATCCAAAATATATATATATATATATATATATATAGTTATTTTTCTTAAACTCCCAATAATATGTTTTGCTTGAAATTAATCGCCTACCAAGACTTGGTTATTTCTAACACCAAAAATGCTCCAACATTTTTATATTCCCATAAATATAAAAATGTTCATTTTTATAAGATATCTCATAGTCTTTAAATTATCGATACCTTTGGTAATTCTTATATTTATAAAATCCCATTTTATGAAGATACATTTTATACAAAAATATACTTTTATAAGTCTTATGGATATTTCCATAACAAACCTTGGATAAGTACAACTTTTCATTTTAAACACCTAGCTTTCCATAATCACATTCTTAGCATTAAGTTTTCAAAATGACATTTTACACCCTTTAACTTTTAAAGACATCAAATATCACCTTTAACTTTAAAAGTTGCGTTTTTACCCCTAAACTTTCAAGGGTGACAAATCTCACTAAACTTAGTAAGCTTTATTTTGTCAACTTCCCCAATAGAGATTTTTATAGAGTTTCAACATTATCCATGGCCCCTTATAATCATATTAGGAATAATAGTAAGTGTACTTTATGTATTCAAGTTCATAATTTCCAACTTTGTGTTTAAAAGTTAATAAACTTTAAAATGTAAACTTATAATCTCTCACAAGGTACAAGTACATTAAGTTATTGAGAAAGTATAGGATATAAAGTATCCTTAACATACAAAGTGTAACAAGCCACCACAGCTTGACACGTGTAAACCCTAGTTAACTCTAACTAACCCAATTCTGATTTATTAAAAGGGTAAAGGGTAATGTTCCTTTCAAATCGTTCATTAACCACCACCACCACAACCACCACCACCGCCTGACCCAACTGCCGGACCAAAGTCTCACCGCTCCCTCTCTCCTCTAACCTTTGACGCCTTCAAAACCCTTCATGTTGTTCGCCTTCAAACCGACCTCAAAATTCAAACTCTCCTGATTATGATAACACTATCAGTGAGTTTTCTGTCATGGAGCAGGGAATTGAGTCTCTAGCAAAAGAAGATATAAAACAAGATAAAGATGGTGCTTTAAAAGCTTTTGACAGTTCAGATTTTGAATCTTTGCTGGTCAAAGGATCCGAAAGTCAAACAGAAGAATGTGTTGCAAGTGAAAGCTATACCAAAGAATGAGAATTTGACGACAAAGAATTACTCTTGCAAGAACTGGAGTTGGCCTTGAATAAAGAACACTTCCCTCTATCTTTGGAGAAGACAACCAAGCCAACACCTCTGTGTCTCTCGCTAATCACAAAACAAAGGAAAAAGAAGAAAAAAACAACAACCAATCCATAAACTCAACTGTGTGTGAATATGGTTGTTTGTTTGTTGGAGGAAAACATAGGTAAATAGGGGAAAAAGTGAGGTAAATGTGAGTTTTATTTCTACTAAATGCTTTTTACAAAAACAAATGCGTTTTACAAAAAACAAGTGTGTTTTACAAAAAACAAGTGTGTTTTACAAAAACCAAATGCGTTTTACAAAACCAAATGCGTTTTACAAAAACCAAGTGCGTTTTACAAAAAACCAAGTGCGTTTTACAAAAAACCAAGTGCGTTTTACAAAAATCCAAGTGCGTTTTACAAAAAACCAGTTTAAATAATGTTTAAAAAACCAAATGCGTTTATAAAAAAACCAAGTGTGTTTTATGATTTTATGTTTAACAGTTTATGATCTTCATTGTCTGAAACTTTTTTGAAAGCCATTTTTTTTCTTTAATTCTTCTTCTATTATCAACATCGTTCGTTTCTGTGAATAATACATGCGTTGATAGTGATTTTTGAATATGATTCGACTAATTTTATCAATTGAATTATCATACTCTGTTTTTCTTCTATTTCTGCAAATACGTTTTGATTTTGTTTGTAATCGAATGCTTTTGGTTGTTTAATCATTCTGAACGTTTAATCGAGTTGAAAATGATGAAAAATCAGGTTCAATCGTTGAAATTTTTTGCATCGATTATGTCTGTTGTTACGATTTCACAGAAATTTAAACGTATTTTTCCTAATTTACCCTTGGTTAGATTAACCCAAATATGATTAGGATTGTTAATTACCATCTTGCCACCGCCTAAATCTAATGGCTGAGAATCCTTCTTACACTTTGTATGTTAAGAAACTTTGTATGTTATCTCTTCCCTAAGTTATTAGGTATTGGATAGTATCTAAACCATCTTTAGGTGTGTTCAACTTGTTTCCACAAACATTACCCAAAACAACTTCTAAAAATAAGTTTATGTAAACTTAAACTTTAGAAACATCAACACAACCATCACCATATCCACGGCCTAACACACTCTTTTTAAAGACTCATTTAGTTTTCATTAAACCCACAATAAATTATGTTTAAAACCTCTTGTTTAACTCATTTCATGTAAAACTTGCAAGACTACACAAACATAACAACCGTTGAACAAGAAAAGCATAGAGTTTTACCACTAGTTCAAGACTAGGGAAGGAAACAAGCGATGGAAGGAAGGTTTCTTGAGCCAAATACTCAGGGGCTTCTGATCCGGTTGAAGCCAAAGGAAGTCCAAGGAGGTAGAAAAAAGAATCAACGAATTTGGAGGTATGTAGCCTCTTCAAAGTTCAAAATCGTAACCTGCTGTTACAGCAGCTCTGAAGCTGCGCAGTCATTTCCCATGGACGATTTGGAGGCCTAAAACCTGTTTGGTTTGCATGAAAATGGTGGGGATCTTCAGGGACTGGATAGAAGTTTCTTTCAAAGGGTTAATCACTGATTTTGGGAAAGAAATGAAAGAGTTATGGCCTGTTGAAGATGGCATTACGAATCTGCCAAATGAAAGCAAGGTTTTATGACTTCATGTGAGTCTTGATGGATTAAAATTGTAATGGTGGGTGGGGTGTGTGGAAGCTCACGGTTTTAGAGCAGGTTTTTGTGAGTTTTTTTTTTTTTTTTTAATCAATTACCATCTTATGTTTAGGTATTTAAAACATGTGGTGTAAGACCCTACCCGTAAACACGCGATTAACTTTAAAACTTACGGGCTTTGGCCTTATTAAATAACACTCCCGATTTAAAACTTTGATATCTGTGAAATCCAACCCATTATGATTTCTACATTATAGGTCCCAACAAAATTTTTTAATAAGGTTTACTAAAAACATGTACTAAATCCTGCGTTTAATCGGGAACTTCAAATGTGGAAGCTTGATGAGTACTCGAGTGTGTTCGGTTCTTCTAACAAGTCTTGATCATCATCCATCCCGTGCAACCGAGTACCTGTGGGTTAAACACGATTAATTAACCCATTAAACGTTACTATAATCGAATAGGATAGAAAGTATAAACAAAGTGAGTTTTGTTTCTAAAATTTCCAGCTTTAATCCCCCTTGAGGTTTTCTGGATCTCACTTGAGGTTCTGGATCTCACTTGAAGTTCTGGATTATAACCAAAAAGGGGAACCACGACTCGTCAAGGCCATAGGTTTTACAAAACCTCATTAGACCATTCAAAAAGCATAATAATCATTTTGTGAACTCATTGGACTCTTTTTTTTAACTAAAAACATCATCCGGTTTATGTCATTAAGACCCGGTTCCCAGTTTTAAATGTTTATGTCGATTTTTACCCAAATCGACTCGTTAAGACCTTGGACTATACAAGACACTTATTAAGCACACCAAAGGCATAGAAATCATATTGTCATCTCATTAGACACATTTTCAACTAAAAGCATTGCCCGTTTTGTTTCATTATGACTCAGTTCTTAGAATCAACTTTTAGTAATCTTTTAAATTCCCAAAATGCCCCTTATAGCCAAATCTTTCAATTTGGCCATTTATGGCGACACTTCTTGTCTCAAATCCATTGTCTTTGACTCAATAACTTGTTTAAAAACCTCTTAAGTCCTTCCGGACTTAGATTTCCACATTTTCTCAAGATTTCTCTTATTTAATCAATTCTAAGCGCATTAGCGCGCATTAGACATAGTTATGGAAATAACTTACTGGGTTGACACCCACACTTCATGTGAGTAGCTTTAGTACCCACGTTGCTTCGCCCGAAGGCGTTTATTTAGCTACGGACTTACCGGGTGGCATTGACCCATACCTTGCACCCATATGGATTACTTAGGCAACGAGTGCCCAACTTCCAAGTGTCCTCCTGCATACACTCTAGATTGACCACATTAGTTTCTTAAAGCTTAGATAACCGGCTTTTAGTGTCGGGTTCGAATGGTGAGGGAATCACCCATTCGACCCGTTAAGACTCATGATTACATAACTTCCTTATTCATGTGATTTTTATCTAAAACTTGAGTTTAGACTTTATTTACCACATGGCTTTATTGGTTGACCCAATTGATGATTTCCATCATTTGATCAACACTATATGACTCATTTATGACTATAAATTTTGTTTTGACATGAATTCGCATAAATCACCCGATTAATAGGTTTCACCCCTTGAGGTCATACCTTTGTCCCACTTCAAAGTTTAAACACTTATATTAATACAAGAGTTGTATTTGTAGACTAGTAGTGTAAGTGTTACTTACCTTGCATCCATTCTTGTTTCCATAAGTATCCACCTTGTATCCGTTTGACCCATTTGCTCCCTCGTTGTACCTAACTTGGGAATGAGCCAAACTTGTGCTTGTTAGAATACATAATATAGGATCCTTTCACTATCCATGGCATCATGTATTCATTATCAATTCTAGCTAAATCCATAGCCATACTCTCATATCAAGTATGCGATTAATTTAGCATATTGCTAACCAACATTATATATAAATGATAACATTCACATGATTCTAGTTTCCTAGTTTCACTAGTTCTCACCTAATTGACGTTTCATCAAACACCTTGTATGCACCATTTTCATCATGTTAATTCAAGGTTTCCAAAGCTTCCTCGATTTTACATGGCTTAATTAACCATTTGCACATGATCATCTCATCAATTAGCACACATACATGATATCAATCACATAGAAATTGCAAGATTAACCACATACTTGTGTAATTCATGCTTAGGATGAAAACCCACTACTCATACATAACATACATTCACTATTTCATGTGGATTAACAAAAATATAACACATTATCACGTTTTATAGCTTCTTTGATGTCTACTAACACATAGCGACCTATAGAAGCTCATCAATCACGTTTTTATAAAAACCCTAGAATCATCATCTTCCAAAATCCATGGATTTTAATGAATCAAAAGAGATCTAGAGTTACCTTAGGATGTTTAGAAGACTAGATGATCATAATTCCCATCATGCATTGACAAGAACTCTTGATCTTAGCATGTTTTGGGGCTGATTTGGATGAACTTCTTATGTGTGTGTTTTTTAAGGTGTTTTGGTCGATCAAAACATTGATCAGTTTTACCAAGTTTTGTTTTTATTATTCTCATATCTCTACTTTGCCCAAATGACACAGTAGGTCCCTCAAGTTCTAATTTTCTTGATTGCTAGATTAAATGACTAGTTTGTTAATCATGCTATATGGCATATTTAAACGAAACCGATTTTCGGGGGTGTTACATGTGGGGACCAAGCATGCACAACAAGTCCAAGACAACACAACTTTTCTTATGTTTGTTGAGCTTTTGTGAAGCACAAGGGTGGCTCCTTTTTTCTTTTCCCATAGAACCAGCCCCCAAGGCCCTTGTGGGTCCCACACTAGACTCAAAATATCTCACAAGTTATTTATGCAATTTCGTTTTGGTTCGGTTCGGTTCGGGTCTTTCGGGTTTTAGACGCGTTTTTGTTACGAATGATTCCGGACATTAAATCAGCCCTTACAACTCTTAAACATAGTTTATTTTATGTGTTGGTAAGTTATTTAGGCTTCGGTTGGGTGAAATTATAAGTTATGCGCATATCGGGTGCAATGCGCGCATTTTATTCGTTACCGGTAGATTTGTATTTTGAGTTTTCATTTATGGTTTTGGAGTTCCAAAACACATAATATATCATGAAAATACCCTTTATTTTATACCCCGGGTGTTTGGGATCATTTTCGGTTAATTAATTGTTACGGGGTAGTCACCAACGTCCGTTCCGGACACGTTTATTCGCACACGATTTCGCCGTGCTACAAATTAAATAAATGCATTCCTATGCATCCTATGGGGGATTTGCTATTCTCTAAAGGCCAAATTTATATAATTAATTTAAAATTGCACTTAATTCAGTTAATTATTAATTAACTAATTAATTATTAATTAACTAATTAATTAGTACGGAATTACGTTAATTTTGCCGGTTGTCACAGTATCGAACCCTAAGACACAACTTTCCCTACTCAGCTTTAAGTTGCTAAAGTAAAACTAAAGATAAATAAAAGTTAGAGATAACGAAAGTAACCGAGAAGAAAACCAAGGTCCAAGTAAATATGTTGCTTAGGGATCCAACTTGTCTTGGTATGGAGTAACAGTAAATGTTCAATTAAGTGATGTGTCCAAGTTGCGCATTACCGCATAACTATAAAAACGATTTGTATTCTCATTTGTTATTGTGAGGGTCTCCCTACCTTGGTAAGCTCACCTCTCAACAGTGAGGGGTGGATCACCCATAATTGTACATGTCCAACCCTGAATAACCTACCTCCCAATGTTGCGATATAGACATCTAACGACTCTAAACTTTTATGAATAATTTGCCGGCGACCGGAGCATGGCCGAACAAGTTACCACTTGACATCATACAGGAGTCGTGGCTATCCCACTCATGCTCATCCCCTACTTGAATCAATTAACTTTTCAAAAAGTGACTGGCCTATTACTAATTGTGCGACAATATAGTAATGGAAGAGAATAAAGACCGTTCGCTTCCAACACGGGTTCACCGATTCTTGGTCTGCGCCAAACCTAATACATAGACCATGAAGCTAAGTCGCACAACCAAGTCTTGGCTTATCACTAGGACCAAGTATAAAGACTGTACCGACCCTAAGTGAGATTTTGATAGTAGAGGATTAAGCCACAAAGTGTGAATGTTTCCAAACACAAATGGGCCAATCATTACATGTGGAATTAGGTTAGCTTACAAGTGCGTGGGTTGTTACACACCATGGGTACACTCAAAAGTCCATCCATTTCCTATCAAAACACCCACAAGACCAAATACTAGATGATTGGTTAGTTAATTCGTCAAACAAAGTTAGAGTAGAAAGAATTAAATGAGAACACAAAACATCACTCAATAATAAACATAAACTATATAATCCATACCAAGATAGTCTTCACCCTAGAAACACTCTACAATCCTAGCCAAGAGATGGCATTATAACAAGCTTACTAGATTGGTTTTGATTTGAAAACATGGTGAGGGTTGCTAAAGGATCTAGAGGGCTTTTGGATGATTTTGTTGTGGTTTCCCTCAAAGCTCACACTCTCTAAGTGTTTATGGAGTGATCCCAAGCTCCAAAAGTCACTTACAAGACCCTGAGATAGAAGAAATATGGGAGAGATTCGGGTGAAATGGATGCCAAAACGATGAGTGAAGGTCTCCTTTTATATAGGTACCAGGTCATGCACGCCCGTGCTCCAAGATGGGCACGCCCGTGCTCAATAGTTGAGTACTATCTGTTTGTATTGGAAGTCCTTCTAAGCATACTTTGTCCCTGCACGCCTGTGCTCTTCATTATTGCACGAATGCATGTCTGTCTTTGTAAGACCCTAACCCGTAATCACGTGATTAACGTCTAATCTTACGGGTTTTGACCTTACTTAAACCACTCCCGATTAAAACCTTGAAATTTGTTATAAGTTAACCCATTAAGATCAAATACATGTTTGATTCACACAATTCTTTTTTTTTTACATTTTAATAGTTAAAACATATTTTACGATGTTGCGTTTTAACGGGAGTTCCTTAGATTCTAGTGCGGAAGCTTGAATGAGTGATCGGGTGTGTTCGGCTCTTATCGCGACTTGATCCTTGCTCCGGGACTTCCATCACATGTTTACCTAGACCCCTTACACAAAGAATGGTTAGTGAGTGGTCAATTGAAACATTTAAACTAGTACGATAGTCGTTACATGTCGAAACGGAACGAACCAGGCCAAACGGCCCTTTTTCATGAGAACAAACGGCTGCAACTTATGCGCAGCCGCTGTTCGGATCGCTTTTACCCCTTCTAAAACCCAAACTCCGACTTCGACTTTCAAATGAGAATTGTTCTACGCTCCGAGAGCTTTCCAGGCATATAAAGAACACCTACTAACGATTTTTCTACGATTTTATATGGAATTTTAAAGATCGCGCTGACATGCAGGTCTCTGTGCGCGGCCGGTCGGTCTAAGTGCGCGGCCGCGCACAGCTTCTGATCATTTTTTTTGATGATTTTTAAGCATGGGAATCATGTCGCAACCGCATTTGATGATTCCCGAAGCCTAAGTATTGACTTGCCGACTAAATAAACCTTTGTTTGACTGAAATTATAGTCCGGTTCATGATGCTATGACCCGGTTCAAAGTTTTAAGTGTTTATGTTGATTTTTACCCATATCGACCCGTTAAGACCTTGAATCAAACAAGGCACTTTCTGACCACACCAAATGCCTACCGATTAAGTTGTCAAGTCATTATACACATGATCAACAAAAGCGTTTATCCGATTTGTCTCATTATGATTTAGTTTCTTAGATTCAACCTTTAGAAATCTTTTGAATTCCCAAAATGCCCTTCATGGTCAAATATTTCAATTTAGCCATTCGTGGCGAAACTTCTTGTTCCAATTCCAATGTTTTTGACTCATTGACTTGTTTAAAAACCTCTAAGTCCTTCCGGACTTAGATTTTCATCATTTCTCAAGTTTTCACTTTTTTAGTAGATTCTAAGCGCATTAGCGCGCATTAGACATAGTTGTGGAAATAACTAACTTGATTTGCACCCACACTTCATGTGGGTACTTTATCACCTATGTTGCTTCGCCCGAAGGCGTTTATTTGACAACGGACTTACCGGGTGGCCTTGACCCATATCCATACCTTGTGTTTATCCTCCATGATTCTTAACATCAAGAATGCACGCGCAATTGCATTTACCTGTATGCTTTCTAAATAGACAACATTAATTTCTCGGAACTCAAATGGCAATAACTTGCCATTTGACCCGTTTAACTTTATGAATCTTAATGCTTGGAATACAAGCATCAAGTGTTGGACTCACATGGTGAGGACATCACCATTTGACCCGTTTAGATTCCTAGTTCATAATGCTATGTTACCCAAGTTTTTATCTATGGTTCAAGTGACACAAACTTGACCCATTTAACATCATACTTAACGATTCCATTCAATTGATATAATTTGGATTAAAACATCATTTCTCACATATCTTTATTAGTTGACCCGTTTGATGGATTTCTCCATTTGGTCACAACTCATTATCTCGATTAAGGTCATAAACCACATTTTGTATTGAGTGCACATAAGGCAACCCACTTAATAGATTCTACCCCTTGGGGTTTATCTTTATCTCACACTCAAGATTTAAAACTAATGTCACTACTAAAAAAATACCCCTTTCTTGACGCGCATTGCGCGTCATAAAAGGGTGTTTATGACACACAAAAAAGTGTCAAGGAAGAACATGTCAAGAAAAGTTTATGACATGCAGGCGCGTGTCATCTTTTAATGACACGCGTTTATGACACTCCTTTATGACATGCTTTTTTGACACGCATTTATGACACACTCTTTAATGACAAACATTCTTGACACTCATTTAAGAATTTTTTTTACAGCATTTATGACATACATGAATTTATGACACACCTTTATGACAGTCATTTTGCGTGTCATGTTTTTTTACCTAAATTTTTTTTTCCTGTAAAACGAATAATATCCTACAAATTATTTTTTATTTATAATTACAAAAACAATAAATTTAATAATAAATCTGCATATATTATACCACCAAAAAACCCATTACAAATCTGCATATATTAAAGTCCCTAAACTTATCTAGAATGCGCGTACCTCTGAAATGAAAATAAGGCGTTTTGACGATTCTGTAGATTCAACAAGAATTGCATCGTCAAAACGCCTTATTTTCATCTCTTTCTGTAGATTCAACAAGAATTGCAGAATCATCATTTTTCTCATCTGTGACAAACAAAGATTCTGTAGATTCAACAAGAATTGCAGGATCATCATTTTTCTCATCCGTGACAAACAAAGAATCTGGACTTTGATTGTTTTCCATGTCATTTCTAAAATTACTTTCGGTATTCACTGTTTCAGCGATCATCTTATCCAACTTATTGTAATCATTCCCATAGAAGGTAACAGGTTCAAGACATTCATCATCCGAATCTCCCAGAACAACTGTTTCGTCATTTAGTGGATCACCACCAATAACGCCCCGACACCTAGATGACCCACATACACATTTTTTGGCAGCAGCCCCGAAAACCCTTACATAGTTGTAATCAAATGTCAGTTCCTCCCCCTGAAAAAAATGCTGAAGTTTAAGTAAACGAAATTAAAGACAACAAAAATAGTGTCAAAGTGACATTCTGAATAATATAAAATTTTCTGCATTGGATTTTAATTAAAGTGGGAAAATAGTACATGTAAAAGATGTGCATACCTTCTTAATATCCCTAATTGCGAAGAGTCCAATGCAAACTTCTCCATTCACCATCCACTAGTAAGAAAAAGCACAAATGGTAAACATATCATTTCAGTGGATTGAACATACACCTGTAAAAATCAGGCTCTAAACTAACCAATCAGCATGATGATTTTACAATTCAAGTATATGATTACACAGGAATTTCAAAGTGAACACCAATCCGATTTACTCTGAAGTCTGAACAGGGATAGAATGTGGAAGAGAAGGAAACAAGTACAAATCATAGGGCACAACCGGCTAATTTATTTTCAAATGGGAGAATAGTTAAAGATACTATTATTTCTTAAACCGCGCCCTTTAGAAGTGCATAAAACCTAAAATCCCAAACATAATTTGCATAAATACATTGTGATAAGTACAGACCTTTTCAGTGCGGCAATTTGGTTCACAACTGTGATTTATAAAACGACCCAAATTTCCTTTAGCACAAGCATCTATTACCTAAAATAAGGAATAGAAAGTAAAAAAGTGTGAATAAAACATAACTAAACTTCATTTAAATGAGTTCAACTGAAATTAAGGATGGAATTGCACAGCTGCTGCTAGTTCTATTAAGTTATTTCATTGTTTTCAGGTTATTCTACATCATTCATTTTATTTTATGCATCATAATTTTTTCTTCCAATAGGTATATCTACTTCATAGGTCAGCCAGTATAATTCTTGCTACCACATTCATTATTCAGATATAAGACTGACATTCATAGAAAGACATTATGCTAGCAATATATGCACACTTAACAGTCCCCTGCATTTTCAACTAGAAGGCGCAATAAACCAAGTATAAAAACCACACATATCTTGATTTTTTATTTTTTTAAACATATACTCATACAGTTACTGCATAAGACTTCTATTGTTCTCCTCTATTTCCAATTCTGAAAGATAATATTAACAGAATAACAGTTAAACTATAATATTGAAGTAACAGAATTAGAAACTGACAAACCTCACTGCCATTCAATGTCATAAAATAGAAATGCTTATGACCCTTTGAAGCATATTCTTTTTGTCGGGCCTCATAAGCATGCATATCAAGTACCTACGATAATCAGAATACAAAAGAAAGAACAAAATTGGAAACCATAATATCAAACATAAGAAAACTGTGAAATCAAGCAAGCAGACATGTTACCTTTGAGGATGTCCTCTTGCAACTAAAGCCCATGTCCCTTCTTTCCAGTTGGAAAACATTTCAGTTTAGAATATTTGCGTTTCTGGAACTGCAGTTAAATAAAAATGGAAGCTTTGTAACCTCTTTGAGAAAGGAGCAATATAAACTAAAAAAAATCATTGAATAAAAACAATAAAAACCTGTTGATTTGAACAAAGCTCCCCACATGGGCATGTTCCTTTTACACATTCTATGTTCAGCATCCTATTGAGGCATCCATCGCGACACCCCATGCGGCCATCTGTTGGAGGTTTGCAGTGGCAAACCATAACCTAACAGGCATTAACGAAGAGTACACGTTTAGGTTAACACACATTACTTAAATCCACAAGCATTGTTTTATCAGTTACCAGCAACAGTTCTTAAGAGAAGCATGTAATCTAACCTCATCAATGGGTTGATTTTTACGATTGCGATGCAGAAACATGTTCGTCTTAATAAGCTTCCACAAGGATTGTGGAGGATCTGCAACACAATATAGACAGTTAGACACTTCACTGTTTAAAAATAGCTCAATACTGACTCGATGTAAAGGTGGGCAGATGGCAATTTCTGCCCATTTACCAACAAATGTGTCGCTTTGGGTTACGTTTCTATCCCTAGCAAGTCACGCAGATTAAAATACAGACTTAATTACAAATGAACTTTGTCAAATAGGCCGGTTAGAAAGTCATACCGTCATACACTCATACACAGTGTATTCAAAAGCATAAAACCTCCTAAAGCACATTACTAAAAAGCTTAGACTATAACTGTTTTAATGATAACTAAAATGAATAATGTATGAACCCAACAAACTGTGTGCGGTTGACCCAACCCACATCGACATGCACCAAACATAATACCGATTTTGCCAAAAAAAAAAAAAAAAAACATTTTGACTGGTCACCAGGTCAGGATTAATTTCGCAGCACACTATGCCAACTCTTAACAGTATCTAGTTTAGGCCCATGTACAAGCGTCAAAATCAAATGAATGATTAATGACATTGAAGCACAATTATATGGTGTGACTAAGACAGTGACTAAGACGATGTGGATACAGCAACAGGGTGGTTAAGATTTCTAATTAATTAATTATAACCGCTTAACTGTTTATTGTGTTTTGAAATGAAAATAAGGCGTTTTGACGATGCATCGCTATTCTTAATTGCCTAATCAACTGTTTCAAAGGAGAGACCGATACCGCAACTCCAATAAGCAATCTCAAACACCCCTCACTCATACTCACAGTCTCACACCAAAACATACAAACCTAACTATTGTCAACTCAATCACATTACATAAAACACAGATTAAAGATACAAACAATAGCTACTGTAACATATTAACATCAATAGCCACTCCTAACATTTTGCCTTAAAAATAATAAACTATATATAATATAAAACATGCTGATCACGAAACCTAATAAAAACAAAACTAATGAGCAATACCTTTAACCTTATTACAAAACGGACAGCATTCATACTGATACAACACAACCTCCTTGGGAACCAGATCTAAATGAACCGGTTCTTTGGTATACGCCTCTTTCTCCGCCAATAACAACGCTCCAGCACCATCAAGACAACCTAACGAAATAATAACTTTAGTCGCTCCAGGAGATCCGGTAGACGAGGAGATGGATCGTATAGATGAAGAGAACCAGCGGCGAGAGGATGTTGCAGCATTGGTGGTGATGTAAGAAGCGTTAAGTTGGAGTGTATAGCGATTGCCCTTGCAGATCTTTCAATTGAGGGGTTTCAGAATGAGGGTTCAGAATGAGCTAGGGTTTCGATTGAGGGGTTTCAGTATGTATGTGTTTGTAGAATGAGGGTTTCTATTGTTTCTAAGAAGAAGATTGGATACAGACATGATACATGAAAGGAGGGGACTTAAATGTGTGGGAGGGAAATTAGAAATGTGTGAAATCTTGACACTAAACATGACATACAATTGTTATACTATCATGGTTTTTGAATTCTTGACATCAAATTGTTGACACGCAAAAAAGCGTGTCATTATTTAACCAATTTTTATAAACCATGGCACTTTTTTTATGACACGCGCTTTGAGTGTCATAAATAGATGCGTGTCATTAAATGTGTGTCAAGAAAGGGGTATTTTTCTAGTAGTGTGTTTATAACAATTTAATCTATGTTATAGTATATTGGTGTAAGTAAAACTTACCTCGCATACATTCTTGTTTCCATAAGTATTCGCCTTGCATCCGTTTGACCCGTTTGCTCCCTCTTGTTGTACCTAACTTGGGGATGAGTAAAACTTGTCTATTAGAATACATAATATGGAATTTTGTTCACTATCCATAACATCATGTATTCATTATCATTTCTAGCTAAATCCATAGCCATTTTCTTACATGTCTAGTTGAGATTAACTCATCTAGGCATTTCATCAAACACTTGGTGTGCATCCACCAATATACTTAGCTTTCAACATTCTAAGTTTAACCAAAGCACAACCGATTGTCCAATTGACATCATAACATGTTATTAAGGCATTTCATCTAATTTGATCATTATGTTAACTCCTAAGAGTCACCCAAAACTACTAATCATGTGTGGTTTCAACCTAGAGGTCAAACTCCAAATCTTACATATTCACATAATCATATGGTCAAAATCAAATGCACATGTAGAATGTGATTCATAACCGAATTATACCTAATTGAGGCTCCCTAAAGCTAGAGAAACCTCTAACAACACATAAATTCACGTTTTGCCAAAACCCTAGATTTTGACCCAAATCAAAAACGAGTTTAACATCAAATTCAACACGAATTAAAGGTACCTTGATGTTCATTAGGCCTTAGATGACTTGTTTCTTTCTAGAGCATCGAAAAGCCCCTTGATTTGGCTTGGATTCAAGCATGTTCTTGAGTGTTTAGGGTTGGAGGTTGAAGGAGATAAATCTCCTGATTATAATCAACACACACACTTATGTGTGTGTGTTCTTCCCTTTTCAACATGATGCACCCACACGTTTCCCATTTTGGCAACTATGGTCCCTCCAAAAATCCCCAATTGTCATTTCTTATGAAACTAGCTATTCAAGCCAGTTTTTCTTATTTCGTTAGCTTGTTAATAAGATTAATAACACTAACTAGATTATTTCTATGTTAGAACATAACCTGTGTTCTTTCTTTGTTCGGATCTCGTTTTAATAATTTTGCTAACCACGCCGAATGGCATAATTAGACGAACAATTGGTTTTGGGGTGTTACAGTCTTGGTCTGTTGGAGTCTTGGGGAGCACGTATCAGCAAGCACGACCATGCACTCAGGTGTGCACGCCCGTGCACCTTGACTTTCTCATCTAGATGCCTAAAAATGTTGATTGGTTGACTTTGAGCATGGGCATGGCCAGAGCACATTTAAGAGGTCTGTGTAAACTATAACAAAACTTCATTTTTTCACCATTTCATGGCCTACACTTTAAGCTTGTATCAGAAGCTTTTCCAAGCTATATATCCAAGTATTTAGGTTGTTGCAAGCACGTTTAAGAGGCCGTTCGTAACCTCATTTGGTTTATGTCACAATGACCCGGTTCATAGTTTTAAGTGTTTATGTCGATTTTTACCCAAATCGACCCGTTAAGGCTTTGAATCAACCAAGGCACCTTTTGACCACACAAAATGCATACCATTTGTGTTGCCAAGTCATTAGACACTTGATCAACTAAAGCATTTGTCTTATTTGTTTCATTATGATTTAGGTTATTAATTTCATCCTTTAGTAAACTTTTAATTCCCAAAATACCCCTTATAGCAAAATCTTATAATTTAGCCATCCATGGCGACACTTCTTGTATCAAATCCAATGTTTTTGACTCGATGACTTGCTCAAAAACCTCTAAGTCCTTCCGGACTTAGATTTCCACCACTTCTCAAGTTTTCTCTTATTTAGACAATTCAAAGCGCATTAGTGCGCATTGGACATAGTTATGGAAATAACTCACTAATCTAGAGACAACATTGAGTCTTAAAGTAACAAAACATGTATCAAACCTTAAGAATACCTCATGTAGCATTTAATCTTATTCTTTTCGAGTCACCGGATCAAGTATTCCTTGGTACTTCGGATTCTTTCAAATTGTAGCGCCAAGTTCTGGCGATGTACCTAGCTCTTATGGTTAGCTCATAACTTGGTTAAGAAAGTTATTTACAAATAGTAATATGTATGTAAATTTATATACATATATATAATTAGGATGATAAGTATTATAGTGATCATGGATGCGTACATATTTTTTATATCCATACTTATCAGAATATGCCAAGTTATATCAACTATATCAACTTCAAAACCTTCACTATGGTCACGCAAGCCTATCATATACTTGTTTACGACCCTAACATAGTCCGTTTCTTTGCACAAATTTAAGGTCATCATGATTAACACTTCATAATCTTGGCGACTCTTCGGATTTCTTAGAACTTTTTCGAGCCTGTAAATTCACAATTACATGACGTCAAATGTAATCATCAATTTATCTCACGAAATTATTCTAGTAATCTTCGTCGTAGTCATCATTCACATATCACTCAAAGCTCGTATACTAGTCACACTGGTTCTAAGTCCTTGTAAGCATTCTAGTGTGTTCAGGTACTCAAGTCTCGACTTATTTCGTTCGTATTCCCCCCCTAGGAAGTCTTAGAGCCTTAAACGCTAAGTTCTCTAAGTTGTCCTGGTGTGGTGTAGGATATCTGGAGATATCCTCTTTTGTTACAACCGTTGCTCTAATGCCAATCTTTAACAACCCGACCAGGAGGGGGCTGGATGAAATAACAGATTGATGTCAAACTTGCACAACGGAAGCAACCAACGACTATAATAGATGTTTATACAACAATTTGGTCCCAAAATAATACAAATAATATATTAAATAAATTAACATCTATTGCAGGGACGAAACGCGGCGATCGTCGAAGCAGTTGAGGAGTGTAATCCACTAGTCATTCCATACTTCTACCGGCGCTTATCTTTAATGCTCTAGTTCGCAACACTTATAGTCCGAATCTTCTATCAAAGTCATCTAGCGATCATCACCTCTAATCCGCCTCATATGAACATAATCCTTATGCTTCATAATCATCCGAAAGCAGTATCTGAACACATGCTTAAAAAGAATTTGGGTCAGCAATTATGCTGGTGAGTCCATGTAAATAGTCAAGTGGATCCAAAATAGTTTATTATTTCCAAAGCAAGTTCATAAGTTTACACAGTTCAACACATGGTGATGTACAAGCGACACCTCAAACCTTAATCACCGAATCCATCTACTGTCGTTATGGATTCACCTTGCAGAATACATGTCACAATGGCCCTATAGACCTCAGTTGAGGGTTCCCCGGTTCCCTAGTCCCGAGTCCACTGTAAGTGGGGGTTTCCCCAAGTAGTAATACCCACATATTGGGTGGCCCAATCCCCTGGGTTAATGAGTTTCAGCGGTTTCTGGCAGCCAGTATCTTGTCACATCACACAGTTCACACACACAAGCATATGTTCACCTCAAAACAGTAAAACGCAAAAAGGGGAATGGTACATGGAACTCACCTGTCATGTCACACAATGATCTGGTATTCCAATGTCTCGAACCTGTCTGCCCGTTATATGCCAAGTCCTATCATGTTTACAAGTATTAACGCGTGTAACCAACATTGCGGTTACACGTGTGGACGATCTAGGACCCTTCTCGTTTTATATATTGCTTTTAATGTATTTATTTATTCAGGTAGTTATATACTTTTGATCCAATGTATATATAATCCGAGCTACATGTAGTAACTAAATAACCAATGTCTTATGTTATGGCGCCCATGTAATTCTATATGTTCCAAATGTTGAGTCGATAATATACATGGGGTTATCTAAGGTCCCTTCTTTGTAAAAACGCCAAGTTCATATCTTATGTCCAAATAATGTGTCCCAAGGTCTAGTGCTTTCATCATCCGTCCATATATCCAAAACATGTCCAATTGTCCGAAATCTTATGGTATGATTCTTATATATTTATATCTAAATTATTTTTGTCTACATATTATCTATTGCTCATATTGTCCATCTATCTTTATATATCTAAGTCCCTAATGTACAGACTTGTGTTGGATCTAATGTTTGTATTAATAACCAAATGTCCATTTGTATAACTATCTGTTCGAATCTATATATATATATATGTATGTATGTATGTATTTCAAAAGGCTAAATCCTACATGACACTCATATACATCAAATGAGAAACTCTAAATATAAATCTTCAAGCATGAACTCTAATCATCAAGCAACACTATAACCTGAAACATGTTGAATTGGAAAATATTTTGGGTCAACAAAAGTTGGTGAGAATTACATAGGTTTGAATATTGTATCATGAGTATAAAAACTTATACAATTCTGGTGTCATGGAAAATCTAGTCCATATGTGAAAACAAAACTACCAGGTAAATCGTTTGCATAATCAACCATTGTGACATGTTTATTGTGGTCCATCCCATACGCATATGGTTCACTCGTTTGTGTTTATGTGTTCGATAACAATCACCCACGTTACCTATACTGGAGGTACACGTATCCGGGTGGGGTTGTCAATCCAATAGATCTATCATTGTGTATCGTCGGCTTGTACGAAGTTAATGATTACGCGAGTCTAATTGTGTTTACCAAAGTATTGTTTAAGACATAATGCAACATAGAAATCACACAAGACACGTAACAGAATTGTATATGTTGAGTATAAGTGTTTAACATGTTTCACCCCAAAAATGTAAAATAGTAAAAATGGGCTATGTAAACTCACATTAACAATAGTATTGAATCCTTCGTAACAGTCTAGATGTGGCTCAAATGTTTCCAAGTATCACCCTATGTTTAAGGCAATAAAATAAGTGTTTGGAAAACTTAAAAATTCTAAGTTTTCTAATCTATTGGTATTCTAGGGTTCCTAATTTGGGGATCGACGATCGTTTAATAGTTAATTTAAAATAATAGTTAATTAAATAATAAATAAAGAAATTGAAAAAATAAATAAATAAAAAGAATTTCTGTAAGATCTTGATCAAAGGTAGTTGCACCAAAATATTATAATGTGAAAATAATTTTTATAAAATTATTTTCTTAATTAAAGAATATATAATACATTATAATTTATTTGCCAAAACATGGTATTAATATTTAAAAATATTAAAATTCATAAATTCCAGATTATAAAATCATATTTCTGATCTAGTTTATTAAAAATAATTTATGTGAAATTTTGGTGCAAAAATGATGAAAAATGAATTTATTATGATTAAAATAGCATAAATTAATTAAAAATACTTAATAAATGTTTCTCCAAAAATAAAATTTAGTTTTGAAAAGTTTATTAGTTTATAAGTTTAAAATAATTTTTTGTGGAATTTTATAAAACCGTTTAATTTTATTTCCAGAATTTTTGATTTATTTACGAATAAACTTGTAATATATATTATATATATTAAATAAATGATTTTTCTGAATATAAAAATTGTATAATAAAGTTTATCATTTATATAACATAAAATAAATTTTGTAGAATTTATAAGTCATATTAGGTATTTTAAACATATTATAGAATTATTAATCAATATATATAAAGAAATCAAAGGAAAATTGATAATTAAAAAAAACTTGTTGCTAGGGAGAATCGAACCTAGGTCTGACCTGGTTTGGTGGTTTTAAATCACAAGTCCAGACCAACTGGTCTGGACCCTGAGAACAAGCTTGATTCAGATCTAATAGATTATATATTGTGTTTAAATGATAAAATGAATGCTTATTATAAAAAAAATGTTGTTGCTTGGTATCGAACCCAAGGCCAAAATGTAAGAATGCTTTGCAAAATACCATCTGCTCCACAGGTCTGATGGTGTTTAATGTCAGTTCAAAAACGTTTTATATATTACTCGATTTATGTCATCTTCCCCAAATCAATCCATATGATCCTAGATCCAACCCGATTCAAATAATCACACATATGATCACGATTGCCCGAATGATGTTAGGGCTTTTGTTCCAAATTCTAAAACCGTCCCCGAAACATAGAAAAACAAGGCTTGCAAGTTTTGTTCGATAGTGAATTGATGGTGGTGGTGTCGACGTCTCCAAGAAAAAAAAAAACTTTAATTCGTTGACATGAATGATATGGACTGATGAAATGGGGTACAAAGAAGGCCGAAAATGGGGTCTAGGTAAAAATACTAAAGCCGATTCATCTTATGATTGAGATTTAAATGACGGTCAGACGAACACGTTTTGATTTTTAAAATTGGAAACGAAATGGTAGTAAGATGAGCGTGATTCAAGCACAGACTTGGTCGACTTTACTGGATTTGGTTTCGGAAATGGTTAATTGCATTAAATTCCCGTAATTGAGGCTTGATTGATTAATATAATTTGGTCGAATGTTTGACTTGTTCGAACATGGGTCAGGCACATGTTGAGGGTAACATTGTTTGGGTTATTGGGTGTGGCTCTTATTGAAAAGTTGTCTATGTTATAATGTCCCATTTATATAATAAGGTTTATAAACTTTATACATTTTCAAATCCAAAAATGTTTATATGGTTTTTTTTTAAAATAATAATAATAATAAATATTTTTTTTTCATCTAATAGGAATTGTATAATTTCTAATATGTTTAAAACTTATGCATTTACGAGAGTATTTTGGAAAAGAAAACAACGAACATACGTAATATTGTACATAATGAATAAGAGTGGAACATAAATAAAAAAAAATGGATAACACGAACATATACAATTGGGGAAGAAGATAAGATGGGGGTGATTTTACTGTTATGCCCTCGTGTGTAAGTCATGTGACCAAACTTAACGAAGAAAACTAACCGAGTTAGGCATAAAGGATATAACGAGCAAGATTTTAGAAGATGAAGGACAAAACCAATCAATTTTGAAGTTAAAGGACAAAACCAATCAATTTTAAAGTTAAAGGACATTTTTTGCAATCGAGTATAAACCTAAAGGACAAAACTTGTAATTCAGTCATAATTTTTTAAATAAAAACATATGTCTAATTCATATTTTCACACCACTGTTTTAGTTAAAAAAAATCAACTCACGTTTTTACTATTTCTTCTTTGTTAACATCAATTGGTCCAAAGTCAATCTACTTAGCCACTAGAAATGGTACAAACAATTAAGCATAGTGTACACAACTAGTAAGGCTTACAAAAAAGACTTATATGTTGTTCACCACGAACACGACTTATATTTTTATTCGTGTTATACCGCCTCGACGCTTGAGGCATGTTTACTAGTTGTCGCCCCGCCCCGAACGGCAACAGGGCGAAAACTCTAATATTTCGATGTAAAAAATCTGAATACCAAAAAATAGGACCTCTGTGGCGAAAAAATCCTGGGTCCGTCACTAATGACCAAGAACGAACATGAATAGTGTATAAATGAGAGGAGTGCATCCGTTTGCATTCGTGCGCACAGGTAGGTCATAGTCAACCTGACATCAACGTGAAGAGCAACATTATAATGCCAATTGGTTGAAATTATCTATGTATGTTATACCATCATCTCAATTATTTATATCTCAAATGTTTATTGTTTATCAATCATCAAATAGAATGTTAGACGGTAAAAGATAATATATAATATGTAGTATGAAAATCAAATAAATATTGTTTTTATAATAATAATATTACATTCCAACATATATTTTGGACCACACAGACTCATTGACACCCTACGAAAATAAGAAGAAGCAACAAAAAAGGCAGCAAGGAAAAGAAAAGGCGGTATGGCCGGTGCCATTTTCCCTTAAATTCAATTTTTAATTTTCTTTTCAACTATCTATGTCATCCTTTCATTTTCATTACACATTTTCTCTATTAATCTTAAAGCATACATAATCTTCAATCTTTAAGCTTTTTAACCTTCCAAAGAAAAGAAAACAATAACCAAACCATTAGTCAAAACCAAACTAATCAAGTTAACCGAAAATCAATTATCATTTTTTTTACCATTAGTTAACCGAAACCAACTAAATCGAACCATTCATCTTTTCAGATATTTCTAGTTTTTACACCATAATTTCGTGTATATCTAAGAAATTTTTTAACCCAAGTTTGATTTTGGTTCATAGGTAAAATTAACCGAACGTAACAAAAAATCGATAAACTAACTGAATAAACTGAAACTATTAACCAAAAACAGAGTGGTTGCTAAAAATAGATTAACCATCGATTTCGGTCTCAGTTTCAGCTGAAGCTAAAATCGAACTAAACAAAACCAAACCAAACGGTACACAATCACAAACCCCTATAATTCAAAAAACTAAAAAAATGAAAAAGAAAATTAGAAAAAAAAAGAAAGAAAACATTAAACAACCCATAAAATAAAATAAAATAAAATAAAAAAATAATAATAAAAAGCGAATTATTATCTTTCTTTTGTAGCAGTCACTTTGTGTGTATAAAATAATAAAACTTCACTTTGCCAGCTCTAGTTTGGTCTTCCTGTCCTTGAGCCGTTTCTTCTCTCTGCTTCATCTCATCTCATCTCATCTCATCTCATCATCATACTCTTTTTTCTTTTCAAGCTACAAGCAATCGAGATCTAAACTAAGGTATGTTGTTCTTAATCCACTACTGATTATGCATCTGTTATTCACTTCAATATTTTAGATCTCTCTCTATCTCTCTTTCTGTAGATATATTTATATTTTAGTTCAATTTCCTTTGTGAACTTGATTTATATTGTTTTGGATCTTAATTCAATGATCTGGAACTTGAATTGACTCTTTGTTTACTTGTTTGACGTTTTGTTGACATGAATTGTTGTTTGAAATCACGTTGATTAGTATAATTGGTTGGGATCTGTTGATGGAGAAAGAGGATTGTGTTATTGCGAGATGTTTTCAGTTGCAATATGTTATCTAGGGTATTGAGTTGGTGCATTACGATGTCGTTTTAATGCTTCTGATGGAAGACGTGTTTGAAACCGAAAACGGAAAGTTTTGTGGAATCAGGACAAAGTTTATGGCCGAAAGTCTCGGATGATTAACTAACTCTTTAATTTCAATGGAAGAAATTGTTTGATAAATGATAAGTTCTGAAAATGATGAGCAATTCTTTCGACGGAATGACATGTTAAATGGCTTATAGGCACACACTTGTTGAAGCTATTTGTTATAAGCTGTCGCGTTGGCTTCTATGATAATATTGTGGACATTTAATGTGAGAACAATGCGTAGAGAGAGAATAGCACTTTGATGATATTCAGTGAGGTCTAGTTTTGATCCGAGGGACGAGCATGGTCACCTTTTGTTCTGAAGCAATGTGCATAAACTGGAGTGAACATTTTTTTTACTTTTAATTAAGCAATTTGTCGATTGAACAATAAAACTGCTCATTTAGTAAACTTGTTTTATAATAACATAGTATCAAAACCATAGCTATTATAATGATACATTTACGTAATCTACAAGTATTTTTAATCCTTTGTATACTTGATTCCGTATGTTCATGCAATTTTCGGAAGGTTGTTAGGATATACATTAACTCACAGAAACTGTACTTCATTTGAACTTTGCAGTGGCTTGATATAAAGATTGCATCACGAGACTTTATCCTTTATTTAAAAAAAGAAGTTTTTGGAACGTTACACTATGTCTAGCTCTGCAAAAACTTTGGAACCGGCATTTCAAGGAGCCGGTCAGAGAGTGTATCCTTGCTGAATTTATTTCTTAAGTATAAAAGTCTGTTATTACATTGATATTATTAGTTTATTTGCATTGGTCGTATTGGATATTCACTTAACACCATGTAGAGGGACTGAAATATGGAGAATTGAAAACTTTCAGCCAGTACCGTTGCCCAAGTCTAATTATGGTAAATTCTACTCGGGTGATTCATACATTGTATTGCAGGTGCTAATAATATTCAACAGCTTTGTTAAGGTCCCTTTATCTCGATCTTAATAAAAAGTTTTAATTTTTCGCTTTTTGTAAATGTATTTGCAGACTACTTCTGGCAAGGGAGGTGCATACTTTTATGACATACATTTCTGGTTAGGAAAAGATACTAGCCAGGTGCAAATAATGTTTAAAGTTTTTTATTTGGATTCCATATTTTATATTTGCATAAGTTGATTTTTTTTTTCATAATCTATATCAGGATGAAGCTGGAACAGCAGCAATAAAAACAGTTGAACTGGATGCCGTTCTTGGTGGGCGTGCAGTGCAATATCGGGAACCCCAGGGTCATGAATCTGATAAATTTTTATCTTATTTTAAACCATGTATCATACCACTTGAAGGGGGTGTTGCTTCTGGTTTTAAGGAAGCTGAAGAAGAAGAATTTCAAACACGACTGTACACATGCAAAGGAAAAAGAGTTGTCAAGCTGAAGCAGGTGTGTGACCCTGCCTGTATGTTTACAATATATACATAAATTTTAGTTCTTAATATGTGTCTTAACATATATGTGAAAGTAAAGTTGTGTTCTTTGTTCAGGTCCCTTTTTCTCGATCCACATTGAATCATGATGATGTCTTCATCTTGGACACTAAAGATAAGATCTTTCAATTCAATGGGGCAAACTCAAATATACAAGAAAGGGCTAAAGCATTGGAAGTTATTCAGTTTTTAAAGGATAAATATCATGAGGGGACATGTGATGTTGCAATTGTTGGTAAGACGTTATGTATATACAATTTAATTATTTCGTTTATTTATGTTTTTAGTTTAATGTATTTATTCTTTTCTAACAAAATCAGATGATGGGAAGCTACAAGCAGAGGGAGATTCTGGTGAATTTTGGGTCATATTTGGTGGCTTTGCTCCTATTGGCAAAAAGGTTGTAAGTGAAGAGGATATAATTCCCGAGAAGACTCCTCCAAAACTTTATTGGTAAAATTTTGTTCTGCCTTCTCTATTTATGTTTATGCTCATCGATCAAGTTTGTAAAAACTTATATAGAATGTTTATGACTTATCCATGCTAATGTGCAAAGTCTTTTTCGCAGCATCACTGAAGGTCAGGTTAAGGAAGTAGATGGTGAACTTACAAAATCTTTACTCGAAAACAACAAATGCTATCTATTGGATTGTGGTTCAGAGGTGTTTGTTTGGGTTGGCCGAGTAACACAAGTGGAAGAAAGAAAACCTGCAATGCAGGCTGCTGAGGTAGGTTATTGGTGGGCCAAGACGAAACTGGCTAAGTTGGGTTGACCCGCAAACAAAGTTCTCTGATTTTGTAAACAATTATGATCAAGAAAACATTATTATTACAATAGTAATTTTAATCTTGGAATAAAACGATTTAATCAGCTGCATGTATTCGAAACAGATTTTGGGTGACTTTCAACTGGTTTGACCCACTTGAGATATAACACAACTTTATCAACTGATTTACAAGTAAATGGGTTGAAATTGTGACCTCATATCAGTTATATATTCTCACCTGTAAACACTTTTATAGGAGTTTATAACAAGCCAAAATCGGCCCAAGTCAACTCGTGTAACTCGGCTTATTCAAGGATATGAAACACATTCATTTAAGTCCAATTTTGAGTCTTGGCCATCAGGCTCAGCACCTTCTCCTCCTGAGGAGGGTCGAGGAAAGGTAGCAGGTAAATATTTTGTTTAATATACAATTCTACCGATTTTTTTTTATATTAGAGTATGATTTATTGTGTTATTGTCTATGTTACTAGCTCTCTTAAAGCAACAAGGTGTTGGTCTTAAAGGCCTTGCAAAAGCTTCTACAGCTGTTGAAGAAGTCCCACCTTTGCTAGAAGAAAATGGAAAAATTGAGGTTTGATAATAAACAGTTATGTGGCTCGTTGTTTCTGCTATAAGAATCTTTATTTTAATTTTATGTGTTTTAGGTGTGGCGGATTAATGGCAGTGCTAAAATACCAGTAGCAAAGGAGGACATCGGCAAATTTTATAGTGGAGATTGCTACATTGTTCTTTACACCTACCATTCTAATGAAAAGAAAGAAGACTACTACCTCTGCTGTTGGATCGGCAAAGACAGCATCGAGGTATTTACACACCAGATGTTAAATAATTCCTTTATATTTTATTTTGTTTTTTTTGTGAAGTTCTAGTTTTTTATCAATGTGTGTGATCTATCTTTGGGTCGTTGGGATAACATGATCATATATTCATATCTTACAACATCAGGAGGACCAGAACATGGCTGCTCGGCTGGCTACAACAATGTTTAACTCTCTCAAAGGAAGACCAGTTCAGGTAGTGTATTATTATATCTTCTTTCTTCGTCCTAAATTTGAAGTATATTTCTGCATTGATGATAAATAAATATGTATATACAAAATCTACTATCCATTCTTTACAGGGTCGTGTATATCAAGGCAAAGAACCACCACAGTTTGTCGCCATCTTCCAACCCATGGTTGTGTTGAAGGTACTTCCATCACAATTTTAATTCCTAAAGTTACTTTGTGATATAAAAAATTGTTATAAAAATGACAAATATTTTGTTATTAGGGTGGTTTAAGCTCTGGTTACAAGAATTACATTGCAGACAAAGGATTAAATGATGAAACCTATAGTTCAGAGGATGTAGCCCTCATTCAAATATCTGGGACTTCAGTGCATAATAATAAAGCTGTTCAAGTAGAAGCTGTATGATACACTTTCAGTTTACCTTTTTAATATTTTTATAGGGACCATTTTGTGTGGCTTCTCTTTGTTAATTTCTACTTACTAAAATTGAATTATTATCTGCATCTTTTGAGATTTAATTGAACCAAGTCTAATTATATGTGTAATTATGATTTGTTTCAGGTGGCAACCTCTTTAAATTCTTATGATTGTTTTCTTCTTCAATCTGGTTCATCATTATTCACCTGGCATGGAAACCAGAGTACTGTTGAGCAGCAAACCCTAGCTGCTAAAATTGCTGAATTTTTGAAGGTAGGATTTTAAGCTGGGATTTTCTGAATTATTATATCCAAATAGAATTCTACTACAATCATTATTTATTCTCCCTTCTTTTTTGTTTTTTTATTAAAAAAATATATTTCAGCCTGGTGCCAACGTGAAGTTTGCTAAAGAAGGAACAGAGAACTCAACTTTCTGGTTTGCGCTCGGAGGGAAACAAGGTTACACAAGTAAAAAAGTAACACAAGATACCGTCAGAGATCCTCACTTGTTTGCATTCTCATTCAATAAAGGTTTCACATTATTATTGTTATATTCATATATCATCTTCAGTAAATGCTAGAATAAGGACCGTTATCTCACGATTATAACTAACTAGTTTTTTTTTTCTGCTATTCTTGCTGCTGCGTTGTGTATCCATAGGAAAATTTGAGGTTGGTATTCTTGTATATGTGAGCTAGCTTTTGTATGTTTAATATTGGATAATTACTGAAATATGTTTTACTTCTACTACAGATTGAGGAAATCTACAATTTTTCACAAGATGACCTGTTGACGGAGGATATTTTAATATTAGATACACACGCTGAGGTGTTTGTTTGGGTTGGTCAATCGGTTGACTCCAAGGAAAAGCAAAGTGCCTTTGAAGTTGGCCAGGTATTTTTTTAGCGTAGTTTTATGTGCATTATATATTTATATGATGGTTGGTCATTATATAATAAATTTACATCATAATTTGCAGAAATACATAGAGTTGGCTGCATCTCTTGATGGACTATCCCCATCCGTGCCCTTATACAGAGTTACAGAAGGAAACGAACCTAACTTCTTCACAACATTTTTCTCATGGGATTCTGCAAAAGCTAATGTTTGTGTTATTCCTAGTTCCAACTGTTAATATAACATATATACATCTTATTATTATTGTTATTATAATATATACATTCATTTGGATTTCCTTTTAGGCTCATGGGAACTCATTCCAGAAGAAGATTTTGCTAATGTTTGGGTTGGGGGGAGGCCATTCTGCAGAGGTAAATGAAGCCTAAACTATTACTTCTAGCATTCCTTGGTTGTGGGTTTTTACTTTAGATATATATGTTTTTTTATTTCTTTACAGAGTCAAGATAGGTCAAATGGAAACCAGGGTGGGCCCACTCAAAGAGCTTCAGCGTTGGCGGCCTTGAACTCTGCTTTCAAATCTTCTCCAACTGCTAAATCTTCGGCTTCTCCAAAGGTACCTAGTCGGGGTTCACAGAGAGCTGCTGCGGTTGCTGCTTTATCTTCAGTTCTCACTGCTGAAAAGAAGGGACCATCTGATGCTTCTCCAGTTCGGCCCGTTAGAAGCCCGCCATCCGAAAGTGTCACACCTGGTACTTGTCATCATTTCTTATAATTTTGCATTATTGATAAGGTTGAAAGCATTAAAACTAAATTATCTGCTTTGCAGCCGTAGCCAAAAGTGAAGAACCTTCTGATTGTTTGGAGAGTAATGAAGGCTCAGAAGTGACCACAGAGGCATCTGAGGCAGTTCAAGAGACTAATGGAGAAGGTTCTGCAACGAAGTCGATAACAGAAGAAACTGAATGTGATAGCGTTGACAGTCAAAGCACTTTCAGCTATGAACAACTTAGGGCTAAATCTGAGAACCCAGTCACAGGAATCGACTTTAAGAGAAGAGAGGTCCGTTTTTATTATCTTAAATTTTAATTTTAAAGTTTATTAAATCTGTCTAACAATGTCGGTTCTTTAGGCCTATCTATCTGCTGAAGAATTCGAGGCGGTACTCGGGATGACAAAAGAAGCATTCTACAAATTACCGAAATGGAAGCAAGACATGGTGAAGAAGAAAGTTGATCTGTTCTAGGAGTTGAAATTGTAAGATATATTCTTTTGATTCTTCGTTTTTTCAACGTGTTGGTGTTTTGATGATTATAGGAGTTAGTATGGGTTGTTTAATACCCCTGAGTACAGAGTGATTTTTTGGCTCTCTTCTGCTGCTGCTGCTGCTGCTGCATGTGATTGATTCTGTTATATCTAAGGCAGGCAGCTAGCTATATTGTTTATCTGGTATGGTAATGTATCTGGTTTTGAGTTTGTTTGTGGACAAAGACTGTAAATGGTGATGTGTTTGTAATTTGAGGATTCAGGATCATAAGAGATTATATTGGTTTTTGATTGTTGGAGTAGAGGTGCACATATATTAACTGGTTGGATGTTATTAACCGGTGGTTTGTAACCGGTTATTAACCGGCTTTTTAACTGATGTATCAGTTATCCGAGAAAAAAAAAGGTGAAAGTATAGGTGAATCCTTAAGTACCGCATGACATCGAATTGTATGGTATGTATGAAAAATGTCAATGTACATGTATTTTTAGCGTCCGTGAAAAAAAGGTGAACATAAACTCACATGTAAATTTAGTTCGGGTTGAGTCCGGTCCTTACCGATTTGCCAGTACCGATCGAAAAAAACTGAGTCCGCCCCTCCTGGATTCGATTGGCGAACCAAGCTTCGCTCCTGTGACTCTCTCTCTCTCTCTCTCTCTCAAAGTGAAATTTTATTATATGTATGCACATAATTACAAATAATTGTGTACCTTTTACATTTACTAACCCAATTAGTCAACAATCCGTGTAAACAGAAGTATCTATAGACAACGAACAAATATACTTCATAATAACCGAGTCTATATCCGTATCCGTATCACTATATTCACGCCACACGATCGTCTGATTTGCAATCGTAGACCCACCGAGTGAACTTGCCTCCAATAGCGACGTAACAAAATGTATGCTCCTAAGAGTAAACAAGTTGGTAGCCAGTTGTTTCAGCAGATTCGACTCAGTAACCAAAATCTTCCTATTATCGTGCCGATGATTCATAGTTGCTCGAACTATCTCCTTCAGCATGGCAGCCGATAAGCGTCGGATACTTTGCATTCCGCCCATAATGACCGCAGGATTTATTATTTTCTCATGAGTTGATGACAAGTGAACCGAGTTGGGACTCAGAGTTTTGACTCGGCCCAATGGGTTGCCGAGTAGCAAAACTTTCTGTACGTCAACAAGCATCACGTGCTCATAATGCTTACGAACCCGGCCCAATAACATGGGGTAACAAGCCCACCTTCTAAGCCTCAATGGAACCCGATCCATAAACCCGGATAACGAGTTCTCAGGGTCTAGCTCACCCACATCAAACCCAACAACCGAGCCATAACTCACCCGAGTTAGTTCGCTCTTAATCCCCCGTCCCCATATTATCGCTTCTCGTCTCTCCATCATCTTCTTCTTGGATTTCTTGAAACTTGTCATGTTAAAACTCGAAGTAAAATTAAAATGTTTACTTCCATTGCACAATTCTTTTTCGTACCAACGTACAACTTTCAAAAAAAAAACATTCTCTTGAAGAATCACATTATTGAAAAAATCCATAGTTAAGGCAGAATCAAATAAAAATAAAAGATCCGAATCCGAAAGCAAACCAGACCTATGAAACGCACGTACAAACAACTTAAATTGTTTTGTTGTCACGTATTCTGTAACGTGGCATAGTACGAGGTTGTTCATAGCAATAGTTCCTTGTGTATATAGTGTGCCCAATCTTTGCAAGGCATGTGGATATGGTCTAAGTGTTGGATATGAATACAAATTACTAGACTGGGCTAAACTGTTATCAGGTTCGAAAGACGAGAGTGTGAAGAGTAGTAGTGTGAGGAAAATGAGTAGAGCACAAATGCATAATCTAGTTAGAATATTATGTGTGGAATTTGTGTGTTTGAAAAGAGATGAAGAAGGTGAGTGTTGTTGTGTGAAGAAAACTAAGAAGATATCCATTCCCCAGCCTTCACGACTACTGTTGATGGGCTTTTTCTTCTTCATTGTTTATTGATTGTTTGTGCAGTAGCAAGTAATTTGGTTAACGTGTGTCTTTATTATGTGTAGATTTAAAAAGGTGTTTTACATGTGTTGGTTTATGTGGAGCAAGTGTGAGTTTATGTTATCTTACCGTTTCTTTATCTTTGTGTTCTGGCATCAAGTAGGGGACAAATGTAAAGTGGGTCACTTTAACATGTGAAAACATATACCATTTATTTAATATAATATTTACGCCAGCCAAAAATAACCGTTTTTGGTTTAAACTGGTCCGTCAGATCAAAAAATAGGAAGATCCTGACCCTCTAAATTGCAATTTCGGGATTTTCATAGCAGTTACAACAAAATTATTCCCGCCTAATTTTTGTCACCACTAAACCAGGACAATCCCATTTTTTTCTGACCTGTACCCCCACGATCTCTTCATAACAGCCATGAAAATAGGAGTTTGCTGTTTAAAATCCATCAAAATAGGAGCTGCATATTGAAGGGATAGGGAGCCCAATCTGAAAGGCGTCCCTATCCCCGTACAACAGCAACCCCACGCCAGATCATGGCGCGGGAACACACTAGCGCGGGGTCAAGCAATCAACATGTCTCGCGCGCCAAAGCATACGATAAGCAACATACAACACCTGATACGCGCGTGCTACCACGCGCGGAATCTTCCCTTGGCACCTCTCATATGAAGTACAAGGAACGGCAGAAGGAAGATTCATAAAGATCCATGTCAGAGTACACACCAGCAGGAGAAGGACATGTGGCAGATGGTACAAAAGGTGAACGGCTACACTGTACACGCTGTCGTGAATAGTGTCCAGCAGGCATTACCTCGCCAACTATCAGACGTCACATCAGACAGCATAGATAGCCTGAGCACTGTAGCAAGTACGACGTTACTGTGCACCACCAGAAGTCCGCCACGTGTCCGGCTACTACAACGACCACACTATAGCATGACGACATCAACAGTAACAGGTCCTTTCCCGCCATTATCAGAAGAACCATGGGCTTGGGCCTCAGCCGGGCCCAAACCAATGGCGTCATCCGTGGGCCGCCCCATGCAGGCCACCGTGATCTCTATAAATAAGATCACATGCAATTCTTGTAGATTCATTCAGAAATAACCATAACTACTACACTCATTGTAATCTCCTTTCTTATCAATAATATTCCGGTGTACTTACAGTGGACGTAGGTCATTAACGACCGAACCACTTAACTCTCGTGTTCTCACACACTTCATACACGCCTTCACTTACATTAACACTCACACGGGTTACCATTACGGTTTGGGTAAAGGATTAATCTGATAGCAACATAGGTATTAACCCCCCGGTGATTAGTCCTAATCTCCGGGATACTTATTGTTTCTTCATTGGCGCCATCCGACGGTTAGAACAGCTCTTTTTCACTCATCTTTTAACCCACCCATGGCTGAACCCAACCCCAACACCTCCGACGTACACCGAGCCGGAGAAGATGACCTCCAACAGCCGGAGAACCAAACCACACCAAACACAGTCGTCAAACAAACGACTTCGCGGCTTGATAGGTCAGCTGTTGAGATCCGTGACGTCGAGTCAGACGACGACAGCCAAGATCTCGCCGAGGAGGACCCGGACCAATGGCTCCTCCGTCAAAATGCCAAAAGTGCTGCAATCTACCAGCGGAAGCTCCTACAACAAGCCAAGAAGAAGGGCAAGACACTTGCCTTTGACACACCGGCAAAAGCAAAGCACAAGAAAAAAGACACGGCCGATCACGGTGATGGTCGTAGCGGGGAGCTCGGCGGAAACGTCAGAGCTCGGGGCTACGCCAAACCACGTGACGAGCCAGATGGCTACGAATCGTCAAGTAGCGACTCAGGCTACAAAGGAAAGAAACACGCTCACACGTCGCGAGACAGTGAGGTGGATGATGACCTGGTCAAACCATTCCGACCAAAGGCTTTTGCCGAGAAATCCAAGTTTGTTACCCGCATAGCGGCTGCCAAGATCCCAAGAAAGGCCAAACTCCCAAGCAGCATCGGTAGATACGATGGCCTGCGTGACCCAGACGACCATGTGCACGACTTCGAGTGCGTAGGTATGTCTGTGGACTGGCCTGTCCAAGTATGGTGCCACCTTTTCGCTCAAACCCTTACGGGTGCCGCCAGGGTATGGTTTGACAGCCTCCCAGCGGGAAGCGTAAAAGACTTCGACGACCTCACAGACAAGTTTGGCAGCCACTTCTCGCACCTGCGTAAACACAAGAAAGACAAAGCGGACATTCTGCTGTGTCGACGGTACGACCGAGAAACAATTGAGGACTACATAGTCCGGTTTAACAAAGAAGCATTGCAAATAGGCTGCGGAGAGGAGCTCACACGGGCTGCGTTCATCCACAATGTGCGCAGTCCAGACCTCATGAAATGCCTCACCGGCAAGGATGGCATCCCAGAGTCTTGGGATGAGCTCATCCGCTCAGCCAAAATATATGCCTCTTCTGAAAAATCTTTCAATCAGCAACATGGTTTCCAACCACAACACCATAATAATAATAATACTAAGCACAAAAACAAATCCGTTTGGAACCGCATCACAGGCACCACCGACGAGGGGAAGTATTCTTCCGCCGGTGATGCCCGCCAAATCATCAGCTCCAAACAGACGCGGGACCAACGCGGACACTCCAAGAAAAACTACGATTGGACCCCGCTAACAAAAACACCATCCCTAGTTCTGAAAACCGAGCAGGTCACCCTAAAAGAGCCTAACCCTCTAGGGAAGCGGCGAAACGTGGACCGTAGCAAGTTCTGTGAATTTCACAACGACTACGGTCACCTCACGGACAACTGCTACAGCCTAAAGATGGAGATTGAAGCCGCGCTAAAATCAGGCCAGTTGGGCCACTTGGTTAAGAACGTTCACCGAGCTGGCAAAGGTAATGCTCATGAGGAAACCCAGGGCGAAGGGTCGCGGAAAAAAATCCGGGACCTCAATACTCATGCAGTCACGCTGATTCCCCGTCACCAATGCAACATGACGAGGCGAGGGAACAGCACCCAACAAGGGAAACGTACCCGGGTACAACCTTTGAATGACTCTTGGAAAGAGGCTGACATCCTCATGCCAAGGGTCAGAGGCGGCGCCTCTTGCACAGCTCCACTTGTGATAACCGCCGTCTTTGGACATCACCGCACGCGGTACATGTTTCTGGATGGCGGCAGCAGCACAGACATCATGTACGATCAATGCTTTCAACAGCTTGATCGCGAAGACAAGGCAAGGCTCATTCCAGTCAACGAGCCCATCTCCGGTTTCATCCATGAGACCATCATGCCCCGCGGCATGCTCTCCTTGCCCGTAACTTGGACCGACGGCACACATGAGCGCACAGAGATATGCGACTTCATGGTCTTACCAGCCACATCAAATCATGACATACTCCTGGGAAGAGAAGGCATTGCACGCTTTAACGCCAACGCCTCCACGGCGCACGCAATGGTAGGATTCCCCACCAAAACAGGCGTTGCCTTCATCCGGGGAAACAAGGATTGCCATGTCGCGGATACAGCCAAACCGCCAAAAATGGTCAAGACAGATACCCGCTTAGAGCCGGAAAAATGGGTACTCAACCCTAAATTCCCGGAGCAAACGGTGATCATTGGCCATGCAATCTCCGAGACCATACGCAGTCACCTGAAACAACTCTTGATCACTAACATGGATATTTTCGCCTGGCAACCAGCAGACATGGTGGGTGTTCCACGGGAAATAGCGGAACACAGGCTCAACGTCTATCGCTCCGCAGAACCAATAGTGCAAAAGAAAAGAAGTATGGGCCCGGAGAAAACAAAGGCCATGAATGAACAAGTCACCGAGCTGCTCAACGCGGGCATCCTCCGCCCCATCAGATACCAGACCTGGGTGGCCAATCCTGTAATGGTCGCCAAGGCAAATGGAGGATGGCGCATGTGTGTCGACTACAAAGACATCAACAAGGCATGCCCAAAAGATTGTTATCCTCTACCGGAAATCGACTTAAAGGTGGATTCCCTCGCCCCTTACCGGTTCAAATGTTTCTTGGACGCCTACAAGGGGTACCATCAGATACAAATGGCCAAAGAGGATGAAGACAAAACAGCGTTCCGCACAGAGACAGGCATCTTCTGCTACACAAAGATGCCCTTCGGTCTGAAAAACGCGGGCGCAACATATCAGCGCCTAATGGACACGGCTTTTGTGAATGAAATCGGCGTACGACTCGAAGTATACGTCGATGATTTGGTAATTAAAAGCAAGGAAGAAAGTGACATACTGCGGGACATCGAGCAAACGTTCAGCCAATTGCGCAAAGTGCGCATGAAGCTGAACCCCAGCAAATGCTCATTCAGGATAGAAGAAGGGAAATTTTTGGGCGTCATCGTCACGCGGGATGGTTTCCGCGCTAACCCGGACAAAGTACAAGCAATCGAAAGGATGCCATCACCGGCCTCCGTCAAAGAAGTACAAACGCTCATGGGACGGTTAGTCGCCCTAAACCGTTTCTTATCCAATTACGCTTCAAAGTCATTCCCATTCATGGACACCTTGAAGAACTGTCTGAAGAAGAGCAACTTTCGCTGGACCACAGAGGCAGAATCAGCATTTCAGCAAATGAAACAGTGCCTAATGAATCTCCCCACACTAACAGCGCCGCTCCCCAAAGAGCCGCTCACGCTCTATCTTTCAGTCACCGAGCGAGCAATAGGCGCGGTTCTGATGGTTGATCGTAAAGGTGTGCAAACGCCAATCTACTATATCAGCCGCACGCTGTTAGATGCGGAAACTCGATACACAATTATGGAAAAGCTGGTCCTCGCCCTCATCCATGCATCCCGCAGACTACGCAGATACTTTCAAGGCCACCCGATAAACGTCCTCACGGACTATCGGATCAACGATATCTTGGCCAAACCAGAATTATCAGGAAGGCTAGCTGTAACAACCCTGGCTGATGTGGCCGGGTTGTCGGGTCGGGTTATCGGAGTTACACAGCGGAATCCAGGGTTATAACAGTCTTGTAGTCTTCCAGGATCCACGTCATCATTTCTGTTGGGTTACCTGAACACATGTCAAAAATAGTTTCTGTCAACATAAAGTTGTGTGAGGTCGTGTATTTTATAAAGTGAATGGCCAGTTCGTTTATTGATAATTCTTTTATAAATATCTTTTATAATTATGCTTTACAATTCTATATTCTGGAGGGGAACTAGATATTCTATTAATTCGATTATATGTCTATTATTTCGATTATATTCTATAAGTTGCCATTCCTTTCTATGGTATCACTCTGCTTGTGATAATATATGATTATTTCTACCCTCTACTCGGGTAAAACTGGTTCTTGTCCTCTAGTTAGACAAGAAAGGAAATGGCGATACCGTCCAGTACTGTCCTCGTTGTTTCTATTGCCCCTTTTCTATAACTTCTATAAATCGTTATTCTTTTATGTAAAGCATTATGTTTTCTTATAAATGACATGTATTTCCCCTAAAACATTTAATAAACTGAAAAAGAGGGGAGTTCACGATACTCACTTGTTTGCGTTAAATCTTCTGCTAATCTTCTTATTACAATTATATTTCATATATATATTGACACGGTTTACGCGTGGGACTTGTTAGTTTGTAATACTTAGGATATATATCATATATACAATTTATATATATGGAATCCGGTATATATTAGATAGTTCTAAACTCGGGGTTTGGTCAATCTAGGCGAAAAGAAACAAAGCTGGCCTTTACAGCTTGGCACGCGAACCTAATAAGAACTCTAGACATTCTTACCCGAGCTTAGTATATCGTTTTATATATCGAATCTTATATATAAACGTATATATTTTATATATATTTATTAGTCTCTTATTATTATTATCAAGTCCGTACGTTACTCGTATTATATATATACTCGTATAATTCTAATAATATTCCTCGTCTAGTCAATGGACCGGGTTCTATTCCGGTTGTTGACCGAGTCACTGAGTCGACTCGGCGACGATTTGTATCCTCCAACTTGATTATCGGTACCTCGCAAATACCATAACCAGTGAGTTAATATCGGCTTATAATATTATATCACCAATTAACTAATAGAATACAATCAAGTATTGGATCGGAACATAATTACAAACAAAACATGACCGGAACTTATCGGAATATAACCGGGAATCAGTCGAAGACCCAATCCGCCGAGTACAAGATAAGAACAGGAAGACGAGCAGAATTCGATTAAGGTCATGGTGGTTTATTATTGGAATAGGACTCGGGTTCGGCTATAGATACTGACCGGAGTCAAAATGACCCGATGACTATAGTTCCAAGTATGATTATTACGGCTAAACCAAGCATAGGGATGGTTGCCGGGTTCACGGCAGTGTCTCGGGTTCTCATCAAAATCATACGGCACATCATACATACATATATCAATTACCAATCATACAAGGAGCGTCCATGGATGTCGTCGGAACAGAGGGAAAACAATACCCGGTAACTTGTGAGTGAGTTATCAAGAATAGATTAGGCCCGATGGCTGATAACATGTCCGGTTATCTAACCCGGACCTAAGTTTGACTGGGTATAACTTACGGCGATGGTGACTGGTTGTCTGGATAATTTACCGGTTCATCAAGGATAACGAAGGGTTTAACATTTGGGGGTTCAACCGTTCAGGATTCAGAAACAGAAGGACACAGGGTCTGGTTCGGGATCAATATTAGAACCAAGGTGAAAAGGGTTGTTGTTTGGTGAAGTTTAGCGAAGAAGGTGGGTTTAACCGGACTGAAACAGAGGAGAAGATAGCTGTGTGCTTACCGTGGGAAGGAGATGGATTCAGGCGGCCGGAGATGATAGCTGGAACAGCAGCGGAGAGGTTGACCGGAGGTTGGCCGGAAGCAGCGGAGGCGGCAAAAGCCGGCCATGGCTGTCCGGTTGCTCCTTGGTCAGAGCCTTCACTTTATATGTGTGTATATGTATCGAGCAGAGAGAGAGAGTAGCGAGAATGAGAGAGAGCAGAGATAAGAAAGAGGGGTGGTTTATATAGAGGGATTAAATAAGAGGGTGTTTGGCTACGGGGATAATTACTAGAACTCGCGATAATTAGGAACGAGTATAACAAGAGAATAATAGGCGTTTGGCAGTAGGTTAATAACAGATTAGGAGCGTTTAACCGTAATAATAATAATTCAATAATTATTATTTATATATTCGGTTAAAACGGTTTGTCGAGAGATTCGAACTTGAATATTTAATTTGGATAACCGGGTGGTCAGGTCCGACCCGACCCGTTTAAGAGACACGTAAGGTGACGTAATCACTTCGAGACTTTGGGGTGTTACAATCTCCCCCCCCTTAGGAAATTTCGTCCCCGAAATTTGAATGATCTTGTCCTTTATATTCTTAATCTATAAGGACGTTATCATTAGAACGAAAATGCTTGTCATCGAGACATGATTGGTTCTCATGGTTTGCGAGGAAATCGATTTTGTATCAATCCAATATTAGAAATGTCAATCTGTATGACTACATCTTGATCATATTTCTAATTACGTTTTAACCTTTCTTGCTATAGTCATATTAATTCAGATACATGGATTATCTGTATTATTTCGATATGGCTATTAAAGGTTCTCGTATTGATACTATACTTCCATCGTTTAATATTCGGATTCGTTTACAATGATGGATTCTAGATAGTTCTTAAGAGATAGATACGGAAGTCCCTTCGTTATCACGACTTGAACGGGGTCCGAGCTACTACCTCTTTTTTTTTGAACTTTAGAATTTACCATCATTGTAATTCCGATTCTTAAAGAGTAGGAATATCCTTTGGTAACTATCGGGTTAATTCTTACAAATTCTATCCTTCAATTCCATCTATATGGTTGATCTCTAGGTTACCATTATTCGTGGGTATACTTAGGAGGTTTCTCATATCATTAGACGTATCTTACTTGAATTCTTAAAGGTACCGGAAAAGACTAATTCATTGATAATTGAGATTTCTCTTAAATCATCTATAATAGTCTTACTGACTATTTCATTGATGATTAACTGCATTGTGTCTAATACATATTATTTGACTTTTCTCAGTGTATCATCGTGAATGAGGTCTTTCACAATTCTACAGTCAATATATGTAACTTTCTCTTTATAGTCTCAGAATCTACTGGTAACAGTCGTCGTTACGATTCTTTTGACTTTAAGATTCTGAGAACAATGCATCATTTAGTCTTTCTCAAAATCATGATTATCATTCCGGATTTCTATACTTATCGCATTAACTATTTCTGTAAAATTCTTTCTTATTTCTAGTTCGGAATTCGATACACTCTCGGTTAAAATATTTCTTATAAAATTTCTAGTTGTTTTCGTACGACTTATATTCTGATAATTTCTTTTTATATTCTTATTCTGATAATTGTATTTCTTGGCATATCGGATGCCTTTCTATTTTTCAGACATATCGGATGTCTTTTCGATTGATAATTCTTTTTATTTCTCGATTTATATTCTTTTATTTATTCATTTATATTCTTTTATATCCAAGCAAATACTGATAGTATCTATAGCACTCACTATAAATTCAGTATTTCTATAATATATGTTTGCTTGGGATAATTCTTTCTTATATATATATATATTCGATCAAAGTCTATATTATTGGTGTCTAAAAACACATTCCGATAGACCTATATATAGGCAATATATCATATCTTCTTAATCCAACTTATTATAAGCAAGGCTTATTTCGTTGAGATATTTGTATAGATAGTTCTTGCCAGAACAGTGATTTCTTATAATACTCTCATAAGCCGTTATTCGGAATAGGAAATCCATCCTTCTTGGCCAGAGAGTTTCACGGGAAAAATGAGCATAACTCTATTCATTTTTCGTTTTTACTTCGATTATACCTTGCGAATCTCTACGCGATTCCGCTTGGTATCCATTATATTTCGATATATTCGTTGGATTCTACCATTTCTGGTTTCCGAATCCATATATATTTTTATCTGTTATATTCTTGGAATTTTAACAATTCTTTTATCACTTCTTAAATTTCAAACTTGGTAACACTCGACCGTTTTACCAATTTGATTGTACTATAACTCGCGTGAGTTTTTATACGAAGTGACTACGAAGATTTGTTCATAGTGGTATATATCCTCATAAGAATCCTGTGACTTAGTGGCAAATGTCCGGATATACCTTCTGTAAGGGTCCGGATATCCTTTGCCACGGGGTTACACAGAGGACATATAGCTAGCTTTGGTTGGCAATCAAAATCAATAAACTGATTTCTTTGATTCGTAGAATTTAACCAATCGGTGGTTTATATTCTGCAAATATTTTCTTAGTTGTATTCACGAAGGAATTTCAACAATATTGCCAGTTTTGTGGTCGTATTCTCCACATATGATATGCTGATAATTCAGATTCATATTTCTTCTTATTATTTACTTTCTTATAATTTCTCTTAATATGTTCGCGACTCAACATACTGTGATCTTGATAAATTCCTACTCGAATGTTCCTGTGCCTGTGGCGTTCATAATTATGTTTGCAACCATAATTATTATTCCACCTCACCTAACATTCCAGTATTCATTTACTTTAATCACAATAGGTATGTGTCCCTTACATATTATTTCGATATTCTGTTCTTTATTTTCTCTTAGATTTGCGATTATATTATTCGGGATAGAACTTGTTGATCTAAGTCTAACGAAATAGACTATCAATCGTTCGGAAATTTGTTCGTGTCAGAAGATATTCAATATAACAATCCAATCTTCTTAATATCCCTTGACTTGTTCGAGTCGTAGGATTAAGACGATAGTTATATTTTCGTATAATCGAGCGAGTAAGAATTCGGTTTCGTCCGACTGATTCCGGCGTATGTTGATCACGGATTTTTGAGAATAATATTTTTGTCCAAATATTATTTAATTCTGGAAGGGATCGAGGAGGACCTCTAACCGAGATTTTTATATAATTACAGAGATGGGTTTAGATTATAAAACGGAATATATATGATATTTATCGTTTATACTGAAATAATATCGAGAAATTATATAATTGAACATAGATATAAAATTTATACGGAAAAAATCTCTTAATATATATATATATACGAATACGATTTTGATAAATAAATTTCTATGAGAATAACATTATATACGGTAGGAAATATGTTTCGACAAAATAGTGCGGTCGTAGTTCCTTTATATAAAAGCTTTTAGGAATAATTTTATAATAATAATACTGATTCGAGTTTTATAATAATACTTATTTTTGAAAATAATAACTATCTGAAAAGGGTCGTTGTAAAAATTTTTCATAATGTCGGAATTCTTAAATTTTTAATAAATAAAGTTCTTATTATAAATTGATAAAATAAATTTCTTAAAATATCGAAATCAAAATTTTAAGATTAAACGGGAATATTTAGATAAAACCTGAGATAGATTCTGGGGTGGTTCAAAGATTATTAATACTTAATTTGCTAAAAATATTAACGGATTTTCTCAATCCTTTTGAATAAATCGTTTATTTAAAAATTGGGGTATATATTTTTACTAGAAATCGAATTACTGGTTTCGTATAAAAACAGCAATGACTAAGTATAAAATCAATAAACTTCATAATCATACTGAAAGATTTAAAATATTTTAAATAATCGCGGAATATAGTGGATTTTTATTTAAATAATCGAGGAAAATTCTTTAAAAATACAATATTTATATGTTTCTAGCATATCAAATTTTATAAAATTTCGGAAATTACGGTGTAAAAATAATGTTTCTGGAAACTCGAGCATAGGAATGTTCAAGTTGGAGCGTATATTCGTATTCTGTTTATAATTATTGGAATAACCGTGAGGTTAACGATCTGAATAATTATTAAGACCGAAATTTCTGGAAAATGCGACGAATGATTATAATCAACGAGTTTTTCTAGAGAATGAAATACGATTTCAAAAACTCTCGTACAAGTCGATTGAATTATTGAAGGATACTTTTGTAATTTTTCTATCTATTTATATATATATTCTTCTAAAATTTCTGTCATTTCTTATTTATATCGGAATTTATTTTCTGATTTCTTTTAATATATCTGGTTTCTGTTCTGTATTCTTTCTTATTTCATATGGCCTTAATATCCTGTAAGATTTCCCAGAAATTAAATGTGCATATAAATTCACAACTGTGTACAGAATTGTCAATTTATCTCACATAATCATTCTAGTAATATCCTGTGGTGGATTCGTTTTAATTTCTAGTATACGGTTATGGTTCTCACCAACTTTATAATGGTTTTGACTTTTAGGTACCCAAAAATTTACTCGCCTATTATTTTCTCTTAATATTTCTAATATCTTAATTATTTTTCTAAGCACATTTCTTTTTAGAAAAATATTCTGGTAGATCCCGGATGACTAAAGACTTCAAAACTGTTATTAAGTGCCGCTCTGATACCAACTGTAACAACCCTGGCTGATGTGGCCGGGTTGTCGGGTCGGGTTATCGGAGTTACACAGCGGAATCCAGGGTTATAACAGTCTTGTAGTCTTCCAGGATCCACGTCATCATTTCTGTTGGGTTACCTGAACACATGTCAAAAATAGTTTCTGTCAACATAAAGTTGTGTGAGGTCGTGTATTTTATAAAGTGAATGGCCAGTTCGTTTATTGATAATTCTTTTATAAATATCTTTTATAATTATGCTTTACAATTCTATATTCTGGAGGGGAACTAGATATTCTATTAATTCGATTATATGTCTATTATTTCGATTATATTCTATAAGTTGCCATTCCTTTCTATGGTATCACTCTGCTTGTGATAATATATGATTATTTCTACCCTCTACTCGGGTAAAACTGGTTCTTGTCCTCTAGTTAGACAAGAAAGGAAATGGCGATACCGTCCAGTACTGTCCTCGTTGTTTCTATTGCCCCTTTTCTATAACTTCTATAAATCGTTATTCTTTTATGTAAAGCATTATGTTTTCTTATAAATGACATGTATTTCCCCTAAAACATTTAATAAACTGAAAAAGAGGGGAGTTCACGATACTCACTTGTTTGCGTTAAATCTTCTGCTAATCTTCTTATTACAATTATATTTCATATATATATTGACACGGTTTACGCGTGGGACTTGTTAGTTTGTAATACTTAGGATATATATCATATATACAATTTATATATATGGAATCCGGTATATATTAGATAGTTCTAAACTCGGGGTTTGGTCAATCTAGGCGAAAAGAAACAAAGCTGGCCTTTACAGCTTGGCACGCGAACCTAATAAGAACTCTAGACATTCTTACCCGAGCTTAGTATATCGTTTTATATATCGAATCTTATATATAAACGTATATATTTTATATATATTTATTAGTCTCTTATTATTATTATCAAGTCCGTACGTTACTCGTATTATATATATACTCGTATAATTCTAATAATATTCCTCGTCTAGTCAATGGACCGGGTTCTATTCCGGTTGTTGACCGAGTCACTGAGTCGACTCGGCGACGATTTGTATCCTCCAACTTGATTATCGGTACCTCGCAAATACCATAACCAGTGAGTTAATATCGGCTTATAATATTATATCACCAATTAACTAATAGAATACAATCAAGTATTGGATCGGAACATAATTACAAACAAAACATGACCGGAACTTATCGGAATATAACCGGGAATCAGTCGAAGACCCAATCCGCCGAGTACAAGATAAGAACAGGAAGACGAGCAGAATTCGATTAAGGTCATGGTGGTTTATTATTGGAATAGGACTCGGGTTCGGCTATAGATACTGACCGGAGTCAAAATGACCCGATGACTATAGTTCCAAGTATGATTATTACGGCTAAACCAAGCATAGGGATGGTTGCCGGGTTCACGGCAGTGTCTCGGGTTCTCATCAAAATCATACGGCACATCATACATACATATATCAATTACCAATCATACAAGGAGCGTCCATGGATGTCGTCGGAACAGAGGGAAAACAATACCCGGTAACTTGTGAGTGAGTTATCAAGAATAGATTAGGCCCGATGGCTGATAACATGTCCGGTTATCTAACCCGGACCTAAGTTTGACTGGGTATAACTTACGGCGATGGTGACTGGTTGTCTGGATAATTTACCGGTTCATCAAGGATAACGAAGGGTTTAACATTTGGGGGTTCAACCGTTCAGGATTCAGAAACAGAAGGACACAGGGTCTGGTTCGGGATCAATATTAGAACCAAGGTGAAAAGGGTTGTTGTTTGGTGAAGTTTAGCGAAGAAGGTGGGTTTAACCGGACTGAAACAGAGGAGAAGATAGCTGTGTGCTTACCGTGGGAAGGAGATGGATTCAGGCGGCCGGAGATGATAGCCGGAACAGCAGCGGAGAGGTTGACCGGAGGTTGGCCGGAAGCAGCGGAGGCGGCAAAAGCCGGCCATGGCTGTCCGGTTGCTCCTTGGTCAGAGCCTTCACTTTATATGTGTGTATATGTATCGAGCAGAGAGAGAGAGTAGCGAGAATGAGAGAGAGCAGAGATAAGAAAGAGGGGTGGTTTATATAGAGGGATTAAATAAGAGGGTGTTTGGCTACGGGGATAATTACTAGAACTCGCGATAATTAGGAACGAGTATAACAAGAGAATAATAGGCGTTTGGCAGTAGGTTAATAACAGATTAGGAGCGTTTAACCGTAATAATAATAATTCAATAATTATTATTTATATATTCGGTTAAAACGGTTTGTTGAGAGATTCGAACTTGAATATTTAATTTGGATAACCGGGTGGTCAGGTCCGACCCGACCCGTTTAAGAGACACGTAAGGTGACGTAATCACTTCGAGACTTTGGGGTGTTACACTAGCGAAATGGGCTATCGAGCTGGGGGAGCACACAATCAGTTACAAGCCCCGACCCGCAATCAAAGGCCAAGTACTAGCAGACTTCGCCACTGAAATCCCTACCGACAAAATACAAGAATGCCTTGAAGAAGAGTCGCCTGCGCCAGCGCATGATCCGTCACAAAAATGGTCCATGTACACCGACGGGGCCTCCAACGGAGATGGCGCTGGCGCCGGGCTCCGCCTCATCAGCCCAGATAAGCACGAGTTCACATACGCCATCCGCCTAGAGTTCAAAAGCACAAACAACGAGGCGGAATACGAAGCGTTGCTGGCAGGCCTCCGCATAGCGGAAAAAATGGGGGCCAGGCACGTGGAAGCGCACGTGGACTCACTGTTAGTAGCGCGGCAGATCAACGAGACCTACGACGCAAAGGACGAGACTATGGCTATGTACCTAGAACAAGCCAAAAAGCTCATGCGCCAATTCGACACATGCACTGTCGAACACATCAGGCGCAGCGAAAACAAACCAGCCGATGCGCTGAGCAAAATGGCGTCCACAGTCTTCGAGCACATGGCCAAAGAGGTCTGAATCGAGGTCCGAGATAAACCGTCTGTTCCCCCGCGCCAGGTCAACATCACCCAAACAGGCAACGCGTCATGGATGACGCCAATCAAAACCTTCCTATCCTCCGGAACCTTACCTAACGATAAGTTAGAAGCCCGGAAGATCAAGAACAAAGCTCTACAATACCAACTCACAGGAGACATCCTGTACCGCCGCTCCTACCTAGGGCCACTATTGCGCTGCGTAGACCCCGCAGAAGCCTCATTCCTCCTCAGAGACATACACGAGGGAACTTGCGGGCTGCACGCAGGCCCAAGGATGGTGGTAGCAAAACTGATGAACGCAGGGTATTACTGGCCTGGCATGCATGTCGACGCGGTTAATGAATTACGCAAATGCGACAGCTGCCAACGCCACGCCCCAAATACTCTCCGCCCAAAGAACAACCTGGTGCCGGTCACAGCGGCTTGGCCGTTCCAAAAATGGGCCATTGACCTGGTTGGTCCATTCCCGACGGCGCCAGGCAACGTGAAATACTTGATAGTGGCCATTGACTACTTCACCAAGTGGGTCGAAGCCAAGCCCCTGGCCAAGATTGACGGCGCACATGTGAAAAAGTTTCTCTGGGAATTCATCATTTGTCGGTTCGGCTTGCCAATGCAATTGGTCAGCGACAATGGAACACAATTCGAGGACCAATCCCTTCAGCAATGGTTGGCTCAGATGGGAGTCAAACAAATATTTACATCCGTTGCGCACCCGCAAGGCAACGGTCAAGTAGAAAGGGTCAACCACACAATTGTAGAAGGCATCAAGACAAGGTTAGGAACAAAAAGAACAGGGTGGGTAGACGAACTTCCACACGTCTTATGGGCCTACCGCACCCTCACAAAAACAAGCAACGGAGAAACACCATTCAGCCTAACATATGGTTCCGAAGCGGTAATTCCCGCAAAAATCACCTGCCCCACGGCAAGAGTATTGATGGCTGACACGACCGACAATGATAAAGAACTCCGCATAAACCTCGACCTACTAGAAGAGCGCCGAGACCTCGCGGCAATAAAAGAAGCCAGCTACAAGACTCAGCTGGAACAATATTACAACAAGCACGTCAAAAAGCAAACCTTCAAGGTGGGGGATTACGTCTTCCGCAACAACGAGGCTTCCAATGCCGAAAAGCCGGGGAAACTTGCCCCAACCTGGGAAGGTCCTTACAAGATACAAGAAGTGTTAGGCAAAGGCGCCTACGCGCTAGAAAGGCTAGATGGCACTCCCATTCCGCGATCATGGAACGGCGCACAGCTGCGGCGTTGTTATTTGTAATCATGTAACATGGCTACACATGCCATACTATCAATGAAAACGTTTCCTATATCTGTGTTTCTACTTGCATTTTCAGCGCCAAAAGTCTTCAAGAGTTAGGCAAAATCACGTCGGACCAAAGCCGCTCGCTAGATAAGCAAGGTCCGCCTTCAAGACGCGCCACGTGCGCGTTGGGCTTACACCTGCTATACAGCGCATGGTCTTCAAGACGGATTTACTTGCCGGACCTACAACCCCGCATAACAACGCCACGCGCGTAAACACTTGTCTTCTAGAGTCGTTGCAACTCGGACAAGAAAACAGCGCGCAGCGCGAAACGCGGTAAAAGGTCTTCTAGGCAAGGCCATCACGCGCCTAAGTCAGACTCAATGGCTCAAGTTGGTCTCCGCTACGGTCTTCAAGGCAAAAAGTGTTAACACTTAAACGCCGGACTGTCTAGCCGAGCGCCCGTCTTAACTTCTACTTACACACCGGGTGACGACTTGGTTAAATAAGTAAGTTAAGTACGAGACAACACGATATAACAAACTTAAAAACTTCATTAAAAGAAGGGACTTAAAATCCCTCATATATTTACAACGATGATTACAAATGACAAAAACAGCGCCTAAACACTACCCGCCCCCGAGGCCTCTCCGCCATAACCCCTTGCAAGTTCATCAGATCTGTCGATAAAATACTTCAAGGCAGCAAGGGGATCCGCATTGTTGTTGCAGTCAGCTATAACTTGAAGGATGGGAAAATCGATCTCTTCAAATTTGGCAAGTTCCGCCTCATACTCCTCCTTCAGCGGCTTGCCATAATGCTCCGCATCCTCAAGCCGCCCATCATTCTGCGCGCTTAAGAAGCCATCACCATAGCCCTCGCCATATCCAAAGGCTTGGGCTGCAGCAGCGATAGAGGCAACTTGATCGCCCAACTTGGGCTCTTGCCAAAACCTCTTGAAGACCTACAAAGAAAATAAAGTTAGCATGATGACAGGAAAAGCAACTACCAAGAACAAGAAAAGCGCGAGAACTCACCCTGTTCATTCCATCCGTCATCAACCAGCTGATGGAACTCTGCATCTGGGTCTGCGCAGAGACAGCCTCCTCCAACAAGACCTTCGCCGCCTCGCATTCCTTCACAGCCTCGAGGCGAGCTTGGTCAGAAGAGTCCAGATCCCGCTCCAGATCTTCCTTAGCGCCAAGGATCTGAACCCTCTCCTGCTCCAAGAAAGAGACACGCTCTGTGGCTGCAACAAGAGCCGAGTCCTTAGACTCCAACTCCTTCCGCATCTCCACATACTTGGCGGTCCTCTCTGTAAGAGCCCTGCTCTTCTCCTCTAGCTGGCGGACCGCCGTCCGCCTCTCCTCCTGCACCTCGGCCAGAGTATCCTTAACCTTCATGGTTTCAAGGTTAGCTTTCTTCCAGGACTCTGCCCAACGGCGCTTTGAAGCAGCAGCCTCTTCTTCAAGCTTGGAGACCTTTGCCTCCGCATCATGAGCACGGCGGCGGTATTTGGCAATTTCCGCCTTGAAGGCAGCCTCCTTTTCCGCGAGGTCCGCCTTCTCCGCCTCGACCTTCTCCATATCTCGCCACAACGCCGAATCACGGCGCCGCAGCGAATCCATCATTGACAGTTGAGTCGCCTGATTAATGCACAAGGCAGCAATAAGGTCTGGACGACTCAACATGTCTTGGTGAGTGCGCTCATAGGGAGGCACCACCTCGTTGATAAACTCCTCGGCAGCCAGGGAGTTGGAGAATAATGTATTTTCCCTGATTGCCCAGCGAGGGCGCCAAATGGCGTCACCACCAGCCCAGCAGGAGCCATCATAGGCCCCTGACGCCTCACCAACCTTTGAAGATTCGCGCCTATCCGGGCGCGAACCAGCAGCCACAGAAGCGCCCTGCTCAAACAGGGCCCTCTCAAAGCCATCACCTCCAAGGCCCACCTCCTGGCCCTCAGCATCCGCGCGCTCCTTTGCCTCGCGCTCTTTGGCCAACCTGGCCCGATCCTCCAAGAACTGCTGTTCTTGAAGGCGAAGGCGATCAGCTTCCGCCTTCTTCTCTGTCTCAGCCTTTTGTCTGGCTTCATTGGCAGCAGCAGCCTTAGCGGCCTCAGCCTTCAACAAGGCTTCATCGGCCTCCGCCCGCTTCTTTGCAGCAGCGGCAACACGGTCAGCCTCAGCCTTTTGCAAGGCTTCATCAGCTTCCGCTTGTTTGCGAGCAACCTCTTGCTCTTGCCATAACCGCTCCTCCTCTACGCGAGCAGCCTCCGCAGATGGAGACAAAGGAGGAGGAGTGGGAGTTATCTTGGGCGACACTGTGGAAACAAAACAAAACATTAGAGCAAGAATTCAAAGTTAAAGACTTAAAGACCGGTAAAAATCGCTTACCAGGCGCCTTTTTCTTTATCAGTTTTTGAAACAACGGCTGCCTAGTTGGGGCAGCGCGAATGCCCATAGAGAAAACAGGGGCACTTCCTCCCTGCCCCCCAGCAGCGCTGGTCTTCTGAGTACCAGCAACATCGGTAACACCTTCAGAAGCTGCCACTGGTTCAGTCATCTGAATGGTACCCCCACTCTCGCCACCACCAGCTGGGGCGGTAGACACATTCTCCATAGCAGCAGCAGCACTGCTTGTGGCAGCGCTATCAACACGCGCCCTCTTCCTCTTCTCCAGCTGAGAAGACTCAACCTCCTCCTCATCTTCAGAGGGCGGGCCATCCTTACGCCGTCGACGCCCTTTCACAACCTCCCCTGCTGAAACAGAAGAACCCGAGTCAGAAAGCACAACTTTCGCTCGGTACCCATGATTCCGCGGCGCGTGCTTCCAACGCCCACGCTTCGCGGATGAGCTCACCGGCGGGACGACCCCTACTGAAAATCCAGTAGTATCATCTCCAAATATGCTAGGGCCGAAGGGATCCGAAGACTCACCGGTTGTATAATAAGGCTTGGGCGCGGTGGTCAGATCAGGGTAATAAAAGCGGTCAGCAAGCTCGTCCAAGCAAGAGGTCTGACCTTCCGCCAAAGGCCTCCACTTAATACCCCTCTCCTGGCGGGCAGCGAAGAACTGAAACTTGCTCACACCTACAAACATACATGATAAGAGGAAGGACACAGAAAATAATAATAACAATAATGATAATAAACAAACGTACCCTCCTCCGCAATATAAGGCTCTTTGCCCGCCCGGATTCCATTGCGGCTCATCCCAAGAAGGAAGAAGATGCCTTCTGTCAAGTTGTGGAACTCCAGCTTAGTGGCGTTGGAAGTAAGGGCGATGAACCACGCCTGCTTCTTAAAGTCTTTGGGCACAGGCATGTCGGCCACCCGCTGCCCATCCCCTATCACCTTCCAGGGGAGACTAATGGGGATCACACCCCTCTTCACAAAGAAAAACTTCTCCTTAGCCCAATGTAAGGACTTAGGAGTATGAGTAGCCATCGGCGGCACCTTCGGGCGTGGTTTAAACGAGAACCACATCTCGTCCCGCGCCATGAAGTAGAACACATTGAACCGCTCTACGGTTGGCTCAATGTCCAGAGCGCGGCACGAAGCCTCAAAATGAACTAACCTCAGAAGCCCAAAGGCGGTTAGTTGTGTGGGCCCAACACCATAGGCCACCATAGTATCAACCTGGAAGCGCGTACAGGGAAGACGAAACCCACACTTAGCAAAGTGGGCCTCGTACAATGCCAACCGACCGCTACCGGCTGAAAGCACGGTGCTGGTCGGAGAAGGAAGGGTAGGCTCCCATTCCGGCAAGATCCCATACATGATACAAAACCGGTTGAAAGCCTCCTGGTTCCAAACACAGTAAGTGTTGGACATCAACTTCCTTTCTTTTATCTTGCCATGCTCGACAAGAACTTCTTCTTCCACCACCTCTTCTGTAGTCGGCCCCATCACAACATCCTCGGCGGACAATGGGGGACTCACCGGAATTTCAGACATTATAATGATTCTGGGAAAACGACGCCGAAAAATATAACGATTCTGGAAAAAGACGCCGGAAAATATGAAGATTCACCGGAATCTTCAACGGAAATACAAGAAGAACAGATTTCAAGGATCGAAAAGCAAACAAAAGGGAAGCAAAAAGCAAACACACTTGAAGTTTCAACAATAAATCTCCAAGACAAAAAAAGTCTTCGAAGATTGAACGGAAACTTCAACGGAAGACGATCGGAACTTTGGGAGAAAAGTGAAAGCAAAGAGTAGAAGAAGAAAATTTTGAGAGAATAACCGTTCAAATGAACCACGATGAGGTTTATATACTCATCGCATTAATGACAGAGGGACCCACCTGGGAAGCGCCAAAGGTCACACCTTTTCAAATTCCAGACACCAGATGGCGACACGTGTCAAACAACACAAACGGGCGGCTCAGATGATAGTGGGTGACAGTTGTGTGCCACACACGAGCCGGATGATCGACACGTGTCAACAGATCTCACGATCTCAATAAAATGAGCGCGTGATAACCCACGCGCCTGACAGAAAACACGTGCCCACTGACACGTGGCACAATCTCAACCACGGAGACAAAGCGTCAGACGCGTGGCGTCCCACGCTCCTGACACAGACGAGAAGTTGGTAACTGCAACCATGACGTGACGTGCCTCAGTCTGCACAACCAGACAGTCACTGAACACGTCAGCAACCATTAAACTTCCATCAGAAGTAACTGATCATTCGAATTCCAGGCGCATTAACTCCAGCTCATGAGAGACAAATTGAATGCCAATGATTTAGAATTTATCACCAACTCAGGACCCGCATTAAATCACTCCAACAGCATTTAATTCATGGGCGCAAACTTGACGTAAATTTGCAAAAGACGTTCCCCGCCTAAAATTTTGCAAGGTTAAGGCGGAGTGCGTCCTGCATGGCGTAAACTTGACGTAAGTTTGCAAAAGACATTCCCCGCCCAACGCCTGCAAAGGCAAGGCGGAAAATGTCCTGCATGGCGCAAAGTTGACGTAAGCCTACAAAAGACGTTCCCCGCTTAACGCCTGCAAGGGTAAAGCGGAGCACGTCCTTCTCAGCGCAACTCTGACGTAAAACCGGAAAAGACGTTCCCCGCTGAATTTTCCAAGAATCCGCTCCAACAAGCTACAACACGAGCAAATGAGCTTTCATCTGCGACTAACACATTTTGAGTCTAGCACTCCACCTCCTCATCAGCGAGCAGGAGAAGTCCTAGACTAGGGGGACTTGAAGGGATAGGGAGCCCAATCTGAAAGGCGTCCCTATCCCCGTACAACAGCAACCCCACGCCAGATCATGGCGCGGGAACACACTAGCGCGGGGTCAAGCAATCAACATGTCTCGCACGCCAAAGCATACGATAAGCAACATACAACACCTGATACGCGCGTGCTACCACGCGCGGAATCTTCCCTTGGCACCTCTCATATGAAGTACAAGGAACGACAGAAGGAAGATTCATAAAGATCCATGTCAGAGTACACACCAGCAGGAGAAGGACATGTGGCAGATGGTACAAAAGGTGAACGGCTACACTGTACACGCTGTCGTGAATAGTGTCCAGCAGGCATTACCTCGCCAACTGTCAGACGTCACATCAGACAGCATAGATAGCCTGAGCACTGTAGCAAGTACGACGTTACTGTGCACCACCAGAAGTCCGCCACGTGTCCGGCTACTACAACGACCACACTATAGCATGACGACATCAACAGTAACAGGTCCTTTCCCGCCATTATCAGAAGAACCATGGGCTTGGGCCTCAGCCGGGCCCAAACCAATGGCGTCATCCGTGGGCCGCCCCATGCAGGCCACCGTGATCTCTATAAATAAGATCACATGCAATTCTTGTAGATTCATTCAGAAATAACCATAACTACTACACTCATTGTAATCTCCTTTCTTATCAATAATATTCCGGTGTACTTACAGTGGACGTAGGTCATTAACGACCGAACCACTTAACTCTAGTGTTCTCACACACTTCATACACGCCTTCACTTACATTAACACTCACACGGGTTACCATTACGGTTTGGGTAAAGGATTAATCTGATAGCAACATAGGTATTAACCCCCCGGTGATTAGTCCTAATCTCCGGGATACTTATTGTTTCTTCACATATCCACGTCTCCTCATCACCATAGGAGTGTTGGAATTAGTATAAATTCATCACCTATGTTCATCCACGTCTCACATATTGAATAGAAAACAATCAACAGATTTATAATAATGTTCTACAAGTATCGTTGAAGAAAATTTTGAATCTTCTGGTGGATTTACCGACTTCGTCACATGTGACGCTGATTGCAATTAACAGGTTTCATCTCATCTTGTCTCTATATTCTATATTGGAATTTAGGTTAAACGAGTTGCGCTTGCCCGCGCGTTGCGGCGAGATTTTGATTATGAATGTTTTAGTATCACCATATGAGATGCGAAAATTCTTAAACTTTATGCAAACCATACTTCCTTTTTATTTTATCTTTTTTTTGAATTATCCCTAACCTACAACAACACACCTAAATCATTTTACTTCAAAAGACAAAGTGTTTTAGGAAAAGACCCGAATTTTGGGGTCCTAACTTTGTATGTTATATATTTTTAAGTTTGAAATTGCCTTGGTCACAACATACAAATTAAATCTTTTGCATATTTTACAATATAAATAAAGTTTTGCATTTATTGCCATGATAACAAAATAAATTGTCCAAGTAAAACCTAATTCAACAACAAAAATCTCCAATTTCAGCGTCTTAGATAGTTTAAGAAATATGATTAAATAAACTATTTCTTTTCTTTTTGTGGCTTTTTTGTTCGGTTGTTTCTTTTGAAATTAGAAGTATTAAAATTTATACTTTAATAAAAAAAATTAAGCACTCATAACATCATGTTTTTTCCTTCGATATTTGACTATTCTTTTGACTTGCGATAAATTAAAAACACTGCTCGAACTCTTTTTCTGCAAGGCTATTTGTGATTTTCATTCTGATAAAATATTGATTTTTCGAAAGTTTTTCTTTTGATGTTTTATCATTAAACAAAATATGATTTTTTTTTTCACAAAACACCGATTTGCCAAATGGTGTTGCAAATTGGTAGTAAAGCACGAGTCGTATGATGTTGCAAATTGTATGTATAAGAATTTGTGAAACGGTGGGGAGTGACAGGGAAGGGTGGTGACTCTTAGAAGTTGCCCAAATTGCTAATTGTAGGAAAAGTGATGACTTTTAGAGGAGATTAATGTTGATAATTAATTTGTGAAAAGGTGCCAAATGACGGTGAAGGGTGGTGACTTTTATAAGTGACCCAACTAACAAATTTGTGAAACGTTGCCAAGTGATTGAAAAGGGTGGTGACTTTTAAAGGTGACCCAACTATAACTAATTTGTGAAAAGGTGCCAAGTGATGAGAAATGGTGGTGACTCTTAGAGGTGACCAAGTTACTAATTGTATATATATATAATATTTTTTTCTCATCCAAAATGAGACGTTCAATTGTCAATTCACTTTCATTCTTAATGTTTCTATGTATACTCTTATTGTTAATTTGATTTTTGTTGTTTAGAGTGCTTACTGGCTTTTGTAGATTCGAATTCAAAACCCTAAGTCAAGATCCCTCATGCTTTCATAATCACCAACGCACCAGAAGAAACTTCAGGTTGTTACTCTCAATTATGTGAAAAAGTGTACTTATTTGATGATACTAGGTTTGCAGAATTGTAATTAGTCTCTTTTATGAGTGTTTTGCACATTTGTTCATTTGTATTATACTATTATTGCTTTTGTTGGATAAATAGGTGATAGGGTTCGGATTTTGATTATATGTGATATAGTTATACAAATTAATTAGCTTGTGTACTTTATGGAATGCTATAACTTAAAAAACGAAGAATAAATGTTTAAAATCATGATTTTGTTTGCTTATTGTTGTGTGTTTAATTGCAAATGTCAAAAATAATATTTTGATCTTTTTATGATGATGATGATGATGTTCAGGTACAGTTTTGGTCCACAAGTTGCAAGCTTTGTTGGAGACTAAAATCTATGCCAAGAAGGATGCCTCAAAAGATCAAGGTAAGCATGTATTTTTGTTAATTATTCAATGGTCTCTCACATTCTTTCATAATTTTTGTCATGAATTTTATGGCCTTGATGTTTGGTCGTAGAGGTAACAAAAGGTTAGGTTGGGTAATTTATCGAAATTGGTTTTGGTCAAGGACAGTTTTTTAGATCTATTAGTATGGTTTGGGTTGGTTGGGTTCACCTGCAATTGCTTTTGTTCATTGAAGAAAGCATAAATAATTATCATGTTAAAGATTATTAAGAAACGTCATATATCAATCTTGAACGTGAAGTCATAAATCAATCTTGAATTTGCAACTTACAATGTTGATTTTTCATTATTAACGTATTTGATGTTGGCTTTGTAGTCTACAACTTGGTTTTACACGTTTCTTGTCGATTTGTCCCCAAGGATCCCGTTTCGCTTCTCCAATAATGGTGAACGATAACTTTTTTTTCCAAACAGATTCGTCCTCAATGTGCTCACAACCGGAAATAATTAAAGTATTGAGTTGCGTTACTTGCAGATGTAGCATGCAGGTTAGCTCATTCACTAAAAACTTGTACATTAAAATGTCTTTTGTACAAGTTTTGCTTTCGACAATCCTCACACTCTATTGACCTTGATGGTTTGACCCTTTTATATGTCCATGGTTTTAGCTTTATACACCAACTACTTTAGCACCAGCACATGATTTTTTGTTATTGCATTATACATCTGCTTCACACCAAAGTTGCTAGCCTAGCCGTATCTGAAAACTCTGGTTTTAACTTGAGTAGTTATTGATAGTGAACTAGCAATACGAGCGGATTAGGTCGGGTTGGAGAACAGTACATAACAGGTTTGGGTTGAATGGGATGATTAAAAAAAGGCTAAGTTTGATTCGGGTCAAAACGTGTTCAGACCAAGATAGGTTCGGGTCAAAATGGTCCGTTTTAGATAAAAAGTATCAAATGACCAAATTATCAAATATAGTTAAATTTGTTATAATACCTATCTAAATTCCAAAAATTGCTATGAAAACCCAAACAGTCAAACATATACTTCCAAAATTCAAGAAACATGTAAATACTGGTTTTTGTTTTATGGGTAACAAAGATGCTCTAATTTTAAGAAGTTAATCCCTATTGGAGCCATTATTACCATAGCCTTTGCCCTTTTTCAATTGAAACACTTATCAACTTACAACACCGAATTCCTCTCATGATACAAATTCCTTAGATATTAACTTGCAAAGTCAAATCACTCCTTTTACCATAAATGAACAGCCTGGGGTTATTAAATTAGACCCTGAGAATGTTATGCTTAATTCTTCAAGTCATTTAGTCCCGTTGTATCGGCTGCTGAATGCGGCTGCTGGTGCAGCAGTATCGGCTGCAGATGAGTTAGGCGCTTTATTATCATGTTTACAGCAGGTGCGGATCAGAAACAGACAAGATAATTGGTCGTGGTTTGGTTGCGGAGCTGCACCATATTCAGTGAAGGCTGTCAAAGCTTTAATGTCGAAACATAGGGAGTATGGCGATTGGTACAGATTTAAATGGGTCAGTTGGGTTCATATTTTGGTGTGGAGGTCAGAGATGGAACGCCTTCCTACGGCTCTTGCCCTCTCTAGAAGAAATGTTCATATAGGTGATCAGGTATGTGTGCTTTGTAACTATGATGTTGAGTCGTCTTTACACCTGTTCTCGGGTTGCGGTTTCTCGAACGGGGTTTGGAATGCCATAGGCAAATGGTGTGGGTTAAGAAGGATTGTGGCTTTGATGTTCGGGATTTATTGGATCTATACAAGCAAGCTAAGCTACTGATGATAAAACAGGAAGAAAATTGGTTCGAGGCATAATAATAGTTACGCTTTGGGTGTTATGGGGTGCTAAAAATAATAAGGTGCGGCCCTCGGTTTGAGGACTCGTCCGTTGTTTAATTTAATGAAAGTTAAAGTTCAAAAAAAAAAAAAAAAAATTAGTCCCGTTGATTGCAGTTATGCAAGAAAAAGTGAAAGTTTCCAAACGAGGAACTAGGTGGACATCAATAAGCCTAGCAATGCTACCTTTATCCTTTTCCTTTGCTTCTAATAATAATGCAATGTTCTTTTGTCCTCATTACACTTTTTTTTTTTTTAATAAAGTGAATCTACAGAGAGATATAAAGGCATTATCACCGTATCAAGCACTCATGTATGCCAAAAAGGAGCTTGACACCATCTCAGTTGGTGTTGATTGCCATGACCCAAATCTGTATCTCTTTTTATTCAACAATATAACCGTTTTCAAATGTAAACTTGCGGTCCTTGCCAATCTATTGCATGGTTTAATTCGTTCATATTTTATCTCTTTACCACGTGGAATGTCTTGTAGATGTGAACATGAAAGATCATACTAATTTGTATTGTCACGACACTATCTTTTACCAACATGCACCACGCATTTATTAATGCACATGTATGAGCCTCAATGCCAATCATACCTTATAGATTCAGATGGTTATAACTTAAATTGATTCATGCACATCATTTCCCTACCAACTATTGTGACGTTTATGTTATTAGTATATGTGAACCTTAAAAGAGAAAAAGGTGGCAGTTAACACCATTTTGTGGAGTTTAAGGATATGAACAGTTATGTTTGGTCCTTGTGTGGTTTCACTCTGGGCAATTAAAGGGACCGATGCAAGTCATGCTTCAAGTATAAAGAGTGAAGCTAACCATAGGCTTCCAGATAGAGATTCCTAAATATTAATACCCGGTGGATAGGAAACCATTGGTTTTTCATCAAGAATGTACGACAGTCACCCTTGGCTACACGGGGCGGTCCGTAATGGTTGCTCCGTGGTCGTGACCATCACGACCACCGCCCCGGTCATCAATCACGGTATCATGATCATCGCAGTTGTGACTGCCATCGCGCTCGCCAACGGTCATTTGACCTTTGTAACCATTTCACCATTTTAAATCTTTTCCTACCACATTTAGAATTCAGTTTCTTCTAATACCACATTCAAACAATTTCAAATTCTTATTCTACAATTTAAATATGTTGCTTTGGTAGGAAAAGGAGGAAACTTGTGTTAATGATCGCGTATAACAACATACACGAAGATGACACATCAACGAGTCAGGGTGGTCGGAGTCGTGGACCACAATGGGCATCGAAGAGTGAAACATTTGACAACTAACAAAATGTTTAAAAATATCAAGAATAACTCTGAAGACCCCAACCTAGCCGAAGACACGCTCTTAGACCTTGCTTAAATAGCGTATGTTTCAGAGTTCAGCCAATTTCCACATGTTTCGTCATGGCAAATATTCATATCCTATATTAAAAAAATGTTATCTACATCATACAAATGTTAGATAAGGTAAATAATGAAATCAAATGTATGCTTTTCAACTAAGTAGTTAACTCGGCCAATATATCGGTGATATATTACCGTATCTCGGTTATCAATCAACTGATATATCGGTACAAAATATCGGTATTGATATTATCGGCGATATTGACGGATATTTAACCGATTTATAACCGATGTTTGACCGACACTCCTGATATCAGTATCTTTTTTCTTAGTTCTTCCGTTGTCTTACTTCCTATTGCTGTTATTAGTGTTTTAAGTCTTAATTGTTAATTGTTAGTGTTAAATATTAGTGTTTTAAGTTTTAATAAGTTCCTACTTGCTAGAATTGTTATTGTTTTACAAGTTGCAAGAGTTTAATTTATTAATGATAGGAGAGTATATTGAATTATTAGTGTAAATTACTATATATGTAGATTTTGCATGATATAAAAATCACCAATATCTCACCGCGATAACCTATATCTCAAATATCGGTCCTTAGCCGATATCTGATATTTTACCGCATTACTGCTTAGCTTTTCAAGCTTTTGTATATAGTTTCATATACAAAAGTTGTTTTAAATTGGAGTGGTAGCAAACAAAAATAAAAAAAAAGTATAAATTTTATAAGTTATTGTATAATTTGATTGTACAACCCATCCAATATTTTATTGTACAACCCGTCCAACGGACGGGTATAAAACTAGTTGTTTTTTGTTTTAAAGAATAAGGTAAATTCTACAAAACGTGGGTGCTAATGAATTGAACATAACATGTTTTTCAATCTAAAATGCTTAAGGTATAATATCCGCATAAATTGTTTATAATGTCTCAATAGAAAAATACCGATGCAAATTGCTACCAAGATAAACATTTTGGAGGCAAATTATATAGAAGAAAAACTCCGTTGCGAGATGATAATGGAGTACATATCAGAAGCCGATTACCAAAGGGCCTTTGGCCTAACAACACTATCTAGCCTGTTAAAAAAATAAGAAGCTGGTTGAGGATTTGCTAGCTGAAAACCCCAAGCCATTGGCTTCATACTCAACCTTGGTTTAATGCCTTGCAAGAAGACGCTTTACTATGTTTCCTTATCGTTATTTGAAGAAGAAAATGATGTAACTTTGAATGTATACATGTTTTTTTTAACGGCATTATAAATGTAATTTTATTTTGGTTTGTAATAATAATATTAGAAATAGATATACTATTTATATGTTAGTTTCAAGGTAATATGCTAAATGAGCCACCAATGCTTGCTTTTGCCCTTCATTTTATTGGATTACGATAAAGAAAAAAAGAAGGAAAAAAGGAGGGTTATTAAAGAAAAATTGAAAGTAGGAGTGGTGAGATTAATAATGGGCCAGGGAAACGCAGGGATTTATTGAACTAGCTAGTGAAGCGAGACACGAACCATGTGATTAATATTTTAAAAAAATTAACTACGTTCATAGTGTTATTAGCATATTTTAAATCGTGTAACTGATTACAACTCATGTAATTAAATGGATTGTTACATTCATTAGGTTGATTTATTTAAACAAGTTTAGGTTAAATGGTCAACGGAGGCGTTCAGGCGCGCAGAAACATCTTGGTTGGGGGTATGATGTGATTATTCATTGCCATCTATCTGATTTTATAATTTTACTAGGTTTGAGACCCGTGGGTACCCACGGTGCAAACCAAAGTAAATTAAAAAAAAAATTAAACTAAGACTTGTATTATTCAAGTTTAGTGTCCACAACGTAAAGTCTTAAGAATAACGGTTAGCCTGATATTTTTTTCTTATATAAACGTGATGTTTCAATGTTGCGTTGATATGATCTGGATATTAAAACTAATATATAACTTTGGTTTTAATGTCAAAGTGGATAATTTAGGTAACTTATAAATAACGATAACAACGAAAACCGATTATCTATTATGATTAATACTCAACCAAAGTATAACATTTAACAAAAAACCACAAAAGGTACAAATACATTTTGTTTTTGTAAATTACCTTTATTATATTTTTATTTTTAATGTAATTGTAATTAGGAAATAACTTGTTTTAAAGATCAATGGTCACGCACGGTTCAAACCAAATAAAAAACAAAAAAAAATTAAAATAATATTTGTATTATTGAAGTTGTATGTACATAACGTCAATGAAGATAAGTAAATAATTGCATCAAAATTACGCACATTATTCATAAATCTTGAAAGACTTCTTTGTACACAACATTTGATGTTTTGTTCGTCAGTTCACCATTTTCATCTACTATAACTATCTTCAATCCATCTCGACTCCTGACTCTTGATAGCGCAACATACAACTGCCCGTGTGAAAAAATTGGATCCTTCAAATACAACCCAACTCTGGATAAGGATTGTCCTTGACTTTTGTTTATTGTCATTGCGAAAGAAACAGCAATTGGGAATTGCCTTCTGTTAAATTTAAAAGGAAATTTTTATCCGAGGGGGATAAAGTAATTCTTGGAATAAAAGTTCGCATTCCAATGTTACTTCCTGAAATGATTTTGGCTTCAATTACACGTTTTCTCATTTTAACAACTTGTAACCTTGTCCCATTACACAAACCGCTTTTCTGATCAATGTTTCTAAGTAACATTACGGGGACACCAACTTTCAAAACCAAACGATGGTTTGGTATTCCAGAAAACTTAAGACCATTCAGCACATCAGGAGAAACTAATCTTTCATCAACCTGTTTGTTAACATCTTCTGACTGGCAAACACTATCCGAACTTAGATACTCAACTTCGTCACCGGGAAACATTGAAAGTAATATATCATTAATTTCATGAACAACTTCATTCTTCGGTGCCAATATAGCTCGATCTTGAAAATAAGTCGGAATGTGGATGTTATCCAACAGTGACGGATAAACAAAGTCTATCAAATCAGAAACAGGATCCGAAGATTGAGAAATAAGTAAGTCATCAGGTATCAAAATAACATCCTATACAAGTACACATGTATTGAAAACAACCCAATCTACATAACTACACATGTCTGTTATGGCAAAATGATAAAATCGACTAAGCGACAACAATAAAATATAAAAAACAGGTCCAAGATCATCCGTTTGAATATGGATTATTTTCTATACATCATCACCCATAACCCAAAAACTTACATGCTAATATGCGCAGCAGCGCGCGCCAAGAACATTATATGAACTTTATCTATATATGGCAAAGATTATATGACATATTATAAACATAATATAAATGATAACATTGTGTCATATACTTTTTACAGCCATATAAACATAATGTATATATGGCAAAGACTATAAAATCTATTACAAACATAACATACCTCATAACATTGTCTCATATGCTTTAGGAACAGAAATATGAACCTAATCTATATATGGCAAAGACTATATCACCTATGTATCAGTTTTAATATGTAAAAGTCTGTAATTTATCAACTGATTAACATAGGTTAGTTTCCTAAACAATAGTTAGCCATATTAAACATATTTCCAAATTAACATACTAATACAAAACGATTATTACATATATTCAAGAACAATTATTTCAGATAAAACATTGATCAAAAACATCAAACGTGATTAATAATAAATTATAAAACCATACAATCTAAAAATTTCTTAATGATAACTACATATAGTAAACACTGATTGTTTATTACATAAATTTCAAAAACAGAAATTGTTACTAAATACATATTCACATTAAAATTAAAAATCAAGATATACGCTTACTAATTTGAATATCTAGAAATTTATAGTACATGCATAATCGAAATTCCGCAGTTATAATTACATAAAGTATATGATTCCTTAATAATAATGAGTAAAAATACAAACATATATAACCTACACATCGATTAAAGAAAAAAAAAAGAATTATAAGATCACGATTAGATAGAGAAGAAGATGAAAAAGTAACTCACAAATTAGTAAAGTGGCTTTTGAGAATCTGAATATTATGAGGAGGTTGGTAGGCATTTATAATAAAACAATATTCTAAAATACATCTTCTTATGAATCGGGCCTTTGTTTCATCAAACAAATTCGGCCCACTGAGTAACATAATACCCACGTTTCAGATGGGCTGGTTTTGATAATTTAGTGGGCCTTTATAATTAGGTTGTATTATAACAACAAAATAGAAGTAACAATTTAAGTTGATCGAGAACATTTTTTTCTTAATTAGATATTAATTATAAAAAATAAAAATAACATTAGGGTAGATGACTACATCAACCCAATCAGTTGTATTATATAATAGATAGATAATAGCAAATGGATGAAAATTTACTTATCAATCAACCAAACGCATTTATTAAATATTACCATCGTTATGAAACATAATAAAAACAGTAAACCAAATCATGGTAGAAATAGGAAATAACAAAGTAGAAATTGGTCAAATATATTTAAAAAACAAAACATAAAGCAATAGAACTCGTAGACCATCAGCATAGCAAAGTAATCCTCTTCATTAGGCTTTAGCAAGATGGAGGACTCAACGGACTTTTATGTTACTCCATACTACCACCACTTCCAATCTTAGTTGAAGGAATTGGTGTGCTTTCATCATCAGAAATTGCGTCAATCAGTTTGCGCTTAACCATTTGATACTTGGAACTGATAGAACATTGTTCTCCTTCAGCATAAACTTTCTTATCAACAAAGTTATCAGCAATGGAAATTGGCGTTTCATTATCGGCTGTGTCTGATTCCTAAAGATAAAATATTTATAAACATATGTGGCCAATGTAGCCGTGATTGTGTATCAATAAAAAATGAGTAAAATTTATTAATATGAACTTAAGTGTGTGTGAAAATGGTACCTTGGAAACAGAAATAACATTGGACGACATTGCTAGGAGAGATGTGTGAAGCGATTCTGATTCAGCAGGCTGTAACAACGACGTTGAAAATCAATGTAATGTAAAAATGTCTTACGTACATAAAAGTTTGTTTTTTTATAGCAAATAGGGTTCGATTATGTACCTGTCCTATGTACAACTTCTTCTTAAGCTCCGATATAATTGTTGGATCATCACTTATCTTAGTTACACCATAAACATCATATTTGTTGTTTAAATTGAAGCCGGATACAAAGATTTTGAAAGCAAACTCTCTTTCTAACAAAGTCTTAATCTCTTCAGGATATTCAACTGTATCACCAACCTATTTAAAAGGAATCAAAAAAGATATAAATATTAGACAACTATAATTAAAGAATTATTAAAAAAACTGTACTATAAATGGCAAAAAATATGGACTACCGTATTCAAGTCAAACAATTCAGAAGCACTTTTACTAATAAGTTGTGCAACGTCACAATGAAACAACGTAAGAGATACAACACCATTAAGATCTTGTACACGAACCTGAATTTTAAATCTAGAAAAAAATAAAATAAAAAAACAAACATAAAACTAAATGTTAATTAAATTTTTGTATTCAACCATGATTTATGTGTATTAAAATTTATTTTATACAGATATCCGACCTTGGTGTAGGCACAACTTGTTTCGCACTACAACTAACATTCAAACACTGGTAAACCTTTTCTTCCTCAAAATCTGAACTTCCTTCACCAACCTGTTTGATTACATAATCAATACTACATTTTTTTAGTGCATTTGGGACATCCCATGTAGTACCATCCAAATTCGGTAAACGGGTCTTTAATAGTACCCAATAACACCAGAGCCTGCTCCTGTATGAATATTATAATTAGTTACCGAAAGAAGATAGTCTATGTTATACAATGGGGATTTATATTAAATAAATCTAATTTTTTTAATAATGTTAAACTTTTTATATTTAATTATAAACAACGTATTTAAGTATGAACATTATACTTACCTCTTGAATCTCACAAATGTCACCAATGTTACTAAAAGGAGTGTTATGGACAAATTCATCTTCATCAGAACAGAACATAGAGGTTCCATATGGTCGATGACATGAGGAAGGATTATCGGACTTTATCTTACCCAAGCTGATAAAAATAATTTGATTTACACATTATATAACTATTATTACACGTTTAAGATATTGTAAGTCGTATTGAAAAACATAATAGTGCCTACCCTGTTTTGTACCGGTTTATATCTTCAATATCTCCATTGATGGATAGTCGACTAACTCGATCTCCAAAAGAGTTAGAAACATACGGTTTTCCTATATAAAACAAATATTAGGAAAAAAAATTCTAAATAATAATAATAATAAGAAACTTTAGAAGTATAAATATAATTTATATTGCCAAATATAATCCAGCTATAAATATAATATAAATATTTAATAAGATTAAACAACCATTATAAAACTTCAAACGGCCAAACTGCAGTATTATTATAAATTTTTTCTCTGTTTGATGAGTTGCAACATATTTAGACATCTCCATGGCATAAGTATCCCACAACGTTACATAGATGCTCAAACCCCTTCAAAAAGTTAAAATTATTTTAGTATAAAAAAACAAATTATATACCTCCATAATTTGCAGTTTGTATAAAAATGCAAAAAACATAAACAATACATACTCGATATCTTGGATTTCCATTGTTAACCTCTTCATATCAGCGACAACCTTTTTATCTTTATCATCATTGCTGAAGAACTTGTTAACATGTCCTATAACATCTAAAATCAAATATAAAAGAAACATTAATGTACCATCAAACCAAAGAATATTATTATGGAATTCTTGTAATTAAAAAAGACTATATTGACGAAATATACCTATTGTAACATATTCATCAACCTCCCTATCCAGAATTCTTTGATAGGGCACAAAAGAGAACCCAAAATCTGGACCTTGGAAAGCAGCATATTTGGAAACTTGAGTATTCATTTTCAAGCACAGTTTGTTTGGGTTTGGAGCATACTTGTACTTAGAAGAATTGAGCCCAACTCCTGGATTTCTTATAATAAGAGAAGCATTTTCAATCAAAAACCTCTCAAATCTAAAAAACAACCGCTTAAATACATTCGCTTGAATCCTGTCACCCTGTTAATTATAAAAAAAAACATTAAAAGTATGTATCTAAAGAAGTGACGTATTTTAATGTACGAATATAAGCAAATTTGTATTTGAAAAATATTAAATAGTGTAAAGTAAGTTTTGAAATTGCCAAATAAGTGGCTTTAATAAAAACTTGTAGTTGAGATTTACATTTTCGTCACATAGGATCATTTCAATTGAGTAGAAATCATTAGGATTGCGACGATCCGGTTGACGCCAAACCCGAATAATCTTTAGCTTTAAAGCCACACCGTTTCGGTTGACATGAATTCGGTTAACCATGGTAAACTCATTTGCATCTACGGTAGCCATTGATCTTTGTAACTGTTAAGAAAAAATGTTAAATTCAAGTTAATACTTCAATAATACAAACTGTTGACAGCATAGTAATATTGAAACTTATATTAAATTTAGGTTATTTTCGAATGTATGGCAACATACATGTATGGATTGATTGAACAAAAGGTATGCCAAACATCTATTTAATCTATTGATTCATAAGAAATCAAAAAAATAATGTTTATGTATTTAAAGATGAGAAACATAAAATAACCTAAGAATATATGTATGCGATTAATCAAAGTGCAAGAAATGTGTGACAGGATAATCGTATGAATGGTGATTTGACGTGTTTATATAGCTATTCGATAGTTAGTACTTGGATGAAATGGTGGAGTGAAATTAGCATTAGCATTAGCATATTGTTATGAAATTGGGATTTAAAGTTATGATTTTAGATGCAATACTTTCACCTATGGAGTAGAATTAAGACATAAAATTCGCCTTTTTATTTATGAAATTGGCCAGGCATAATTATGAGTATAATTAGGAGATAATATTCGTTACATAGTTTTTAGCATGATTTCATTTTGAAATTGAAACATAAAATGCCAGATACAAAATTGTTTGTATATTTGATCGACAAATTCAAATGGAATTATACATAAGTTTGGAATATAATTAGGAGATAACATTCGTAACATAGTTTTAGACTGATTTCATATTCAATTTAAAATTCGAAATTTACAAGTAAGTCAAAGTCAGATTGTATAACTTAAATTAATGATTAGATTTAAGACATCACATATTGATTTTCCTTATGCAATTGGTGAAAGTTAAATATGGATACCATTTGATTCTTGACATTCAAGTCGTATTCAATTAGTTTGACTTGTTTTATACATTCAATTCGTATTCATATACATTAATGTCGGCTCATATTTATAAAGAAGTAAAAAATATAAATTAATGTCAAAACTCGAATATGTAGATACATATTCAATTCGTATGCATATAAGGAAGTAAATTAAATGTACATTAATGTCAAAAATCGAAACTTATAACAAATTAAAAGTCAAATTTGGAATAAATAAGGCAGTCAAATTAAAAAATAATTTGAATCAATTCATAATCAAATGGTATAATTACATGTACTCCATATAAATTTAGTTACATATCTATAAGGAAGACTAAACGTTTATAAGGAAGTGAAATTCAATGCAGATATTGATTTTGCTTATGCAAGTGGTGAAACATAAATATGGATACCATTTGATTTTTGACATTCAACTCGTAGTCAATTACTTTGAATTGTTTTATAAAGTTAGAAATTCAATTCGTAGTATAAACATAAGTATGGATGATTATTGTTTTTGACATGACATTCAACTCGTATTCAATTACTTTGACTTGACATTCAACTCGTATACGTGATACTTTGACTTGTAACATTACGCAAGAAATTAAAATTTAATGTACATTAATGTCCAAAATCGAAATTTATAACCAATTCAAAGTCAAACCTGAAATTAATAAGGCAGTAAACTTATTTAATTCGTAGTCAAATCGTATTCAATTACTTTGACTTGGATATCCTTTTGCAATTGGTGAAACATAAATATGGATACCATTTGATTTTTGACATTCAAATCGTAGTCAATTACTTTGACTTGTTTTATAAACTTAGAAATTCAATTCGTAGTATAAACATAAGTATGGATACATTTGATTTTTGACATTCAACTCGTATTCAATTACTTTGAATTGACATTCAAATCATATTCAATTACTTTGACTTGTGACTAAACGTTTATAAGGAAGCGAAATTCAATGCAGATATTGATCTTGCTTATGCAAGTGGTGAAACATAAATATGGATACCATTTGATTTTTGACATTCAACTCGTAGTCAATTACTTTAAATTGTTTTATAAAGTTAGAAATTAAATTCGTAGTATAAACATAAGTATGGATGATTATTGTTTTTGACATAACATTCAACTCGTATTCAATTACTTTGACTTGACATTCAACTCGTATACGTGATACTTTGACTTGTAACATTACGCAAGAAATTAAAATTTAATGTACATTAATGTCCAAAATCGAAATTTATAACCAATTCAAAGTCAAACCTGAAATTAATAAGGCAGTAAACTTATTTAATTCGTAGTCAAATCGTATTCAATTAGTTTGAATTGGATATCTTTTCTATTGCCACGTTCCATTGATGTTCATCATCTACATACATAGTGATTGGCACATTAGGGATTCCATCGGGATAATGCTTATTAATAAAGGAATATGGTATAACCTAAAAGCAAAATTAGCGATAAAAAATATGGACAATTAAGATATAAAAACATATAATATAAATTATTGAAGTTAATCATGTTTACCATAGGTGTCGTCAATTCATGTTCAATCATTTTGCAGAATGACAAATCCAATTGCATGGATGGAGAATGATTGTAATGCTTCATCATGAAAGTATTTGGAGAAATAAAGTCGAAAATGACATAAAACATCGAGAAGCATAAATCATGTACAACTTTTGACCATCCATTTGTTAAACAGAAATCATCATCTATAAATTCTAACAGAACAAACCAAGATTGACCATGGTATGTGGAAACTTTAATGTTGTTGTTGTGTATGTGTTTAGATAACAAAAACCTGTTCATGGATTTCGGCAATGTCTGGATGAACACGTAAAAAACAACATTAAAAAAAGAAAAAAATATTTTTATTTAAAAAAAAATAGAAAGATTCATACCAAAACTCGTGCGGAAGGGCATGAATCACCTTGAAAAATTTGTCACCCTTGTGATAAGACATAGTCGAATTTTTTTCTTCTAATGGAATCCTGTCTTTCAAATGAAAAACGAATATATGTTAAATTAACCCATAAACTCAACACAAAAATTTTACATTTTTCCCGAAAACCAATTGTCCATTTCAATAATTTCATATCTAAAAACCAATTGTCTATACAACTTGTCCAAATCAGAAAGTTGGTACGTTTTCAACATATTGGGCAAATACAATGTAAAAATTTTGTGCAAATACAATGATTACAATTGATCGTAATCATTTATTCATCAAATAATTATTAAAAACCTTTACACTTTGATTGACAAATACAAAAAAACGTTTGTTAAATCAAAAAACGTTTTTAACAGTACATATCCGAATGTATTATGTAGATGAATTGATGTAATATGATAAATCAAAGGTGAGATGGAGAAGATACCTTGGAAAAATTATGGAAAAGAACAATGAGGAAGGTAGGAGAAAGAATGGTGAAGGTATTTTGAAGTGGATGGCAAATGAAGAAAACAAAAAGAAAAAGAGGTTTTTATACTAAAACTAATGGAGCCCCATTTCTAACTTGGATCCACTTAGACCCTCTTTAAGGCTAGGATTCAACCCTAGTGTATTGATTTATTATATAGATAGATTCATCTTTCACGTAATTTATTATTTACTAGGTTAGAGCCCTGCGTGTACACGCGGTATATATCCATGTCAAATGAAAAAAATTCTATAAAGATTGTAGTATGCAAATTTATTTATTGAAAATTACGTAATACAATTCGTGTGAATTTTGATTGATTGTATATTATCATAAAAAAGTTTAATGTAACCCAATAACATATATATGAATCAACAAATGTTTGAGTTGATGTGATTTAAAAACAAATAATGAAATGAATAAACATATATTTATTGTACCGACATACAAATGAAGATTAAATTCAAAGTAAATAAATTTAGTTTAACAAATCATACAACCCAAAAATTATAAAAAAAAAATTAAACAATTTATGCAAAATATGATCGCATACTTATTCACAAACTTCAAAATATTTTTTTATAGACAACATTTGCTATTTATTATTAACGCTGTCATCTTTGCCCAATATTAGTATCTTCAGGCCATCTCTACTTTTGTCACTTGGCAGCGACATAAAACTGCCCATGTGTAAAAACAGGATCTTTCAAATACAGACCTACCCTAAATAGGGTTTGTCCTTGACTCTTATTTATTGTCATTGCGAAACATAAAGTAAGAGGGAATTGTCTTCTGTTAAATTTGAAAGGAATCTTCTTATCAGATGGGGACAGCCTAATTCTTTGGAAAAAAGTTCGCATTCCAATGTTACTCCCTGAATTATTTTAGCTTCTATAACACGATTTGACATGGCAAGACGATTTGAAACTTGTGGCTTTGAAAAGAATTTATGTCCACTTATAGGATCCCTGAACCATTTGAATAACAAAACAGTGAAATTTGTCAAAAACAACTCTGGTGAGGAAAAGAAAGACATTTGGCATTATAATTGTATTATCATCAAGAATTTAAGGTAAATATATCCAGAAGACCCTAAACTGTTTTGACGGTTTGACTCATAACCAATGACCTAAAAATCAAGCTAAAACCACGGTGAAAATCAATACTAAATGAGATTAAAAATGTTAATAAGTAACCTCAAAAAATGTAATCAATAATTCAAATCAATTAAATTGGGTCAATAATATTAAAAATAATAGAAAAATTAAATTGGGTCAGTAATATTAAAAATAAATTTGTAAAAATAGTAATATAAATAAATGAGATTAAAAATGTTAATAAGTAACCTCAAAATTGTAATCAATAATTCAAAACAATTACATTAAAAACATCCGCATTTGAAATTAACTTACCAATTATCGACAAATTATTATTGACATCTTAAAATTAGCATATTACTATTAAAATGATTTTGATGATTATGTTTTAATGAAAACTGATTACAGAAAGTCATAATATAAAAAATTAATTTCGTTCAATAATATTAAACATAAATTCATAAAATTAATAATATATAAATGAGATTAAATTTTTTTACTAAATAACATTAAATTCTTGCAATTATTATTAATTTCAATAAATAACATTAAAACTCTTAATAAATAACATTAAAAATGAATAAATCTTTTTAATTGCAATCAAGACCAATCAGAATTCGTAAAAATAGTAATATAAATAAATGAGTTTAAAAATTTTAATAAATAACTTTAAAATCGTAATCAATAATTCAAATCAGTTACATAAAAACATCCGCGTTTCAAATTGACTTACCAATTATCGACAAATTATTATAGACATCTTAAAATTAGCATATTACTATTGAAATGATTTTGATGATTATCTTTTAATAAGAATTGATTAAACGAAAGTCATAATATAAAAAATTAAATTTGGTCAATAATTTTAAACATAAATTCATAAAATTAGAAATATACATAGATGAGATTAATTTTTTTTACAAAATAACATTAAATTCGGTCAACTATTATTAATGTCAATAAATAAGATTAAAACTCTTAATAAATAACATTAAAAATGAATAAATATTATTAATTGCAATGGAGACCAATCAGAATTCGTAAAAATAGTAATATAAATAAATGAGATATAAATGTCAAAGACATTAAGAGGAGTAATTTATCACTTTTTTCGATGACTATTAGCGACATATTTTGTTAAACTGAAATAAATTTAATCCATGTTGGTGGATCATTAAAGCCTTCTGCTTTAAAGTTCAAAGATTGAATCTTGAATCTTGATTCTTATGCCATGAAGGTGGTGATTATGGCAAGGATGTGGTTACAGAGATGGTAGAGATGATTGATGCAGTGGAATCTTACACTAGATTATGGAGAACACAGAGAAGAGAGTGTTTGAAGCTTGTAAGAAGGTTGAAGTTTTTAATCCCACTTTTAGAAGAATTAAAGAGAATCAACTAACACCCACAAGGGCATTTCGGTTTTTTGTTGATTTGAAAAAGGCATTGCTTTCTACAAAGAAAATTGTTGAAGCAATGCAATTTTGGAAGCAAGATCATTCTGGCAGTTGTTTGAGTTTGACTTGTCAGTTTTGTTTCAAGATCTCAAAAGAGTATTTATGTCAACTATAGTGTTTCTTGATTTTTATTTAAGTCACTGGAGGGTGACAATCTCCAGCCCAGCTGGTTTGAGATAGGGTGTGTTTTTCCTTAGGGGTTCCCATCTCGAGGGTAGGTCACAAGTTCAATCCATGCACACCACAAAAAAATCATCCGTGACGGTTTGAGATTAGGCAAGGAGGACACAGGTGTGTGGGTAGGGATTCGAACTTGGGACCGCTAGGTTAGGGTTGTACCAGGATTTCCACTGAACTAAGCCTTTAAAAAAAAGTTATATGTAGATTTCATGGTGCGTACGATAAGTTCAATGAAGCTTTAGATGGATTGATGTATCACATGTTGGTAATTGGTGCTGTTGTATCTTTGGTTATTTAACAAAGGCAACTTTTGAAGTAAACACTTAATAAAATCCAATTCGGTAATGGTGTTGTCAATACACTTTTTTTTTAGATTTTCCCGTAAATATAGATTTCCTTCTAGATTAGTGGTATTTGAGTGTGGAAGAGTTGTTATAGAAAGCATCTACGACCCGATTTGTATGGTTTATGAGGGTCAGCTCAGACTTATTTCCTCCCTTGATTTGAAGATGATTAGACCCAAATAATACTTTTAGTGAGTATGCAACACAACTATTGACGTAATATATGTTTTTTAATTGCATCCATCTTTTTAGATTTTAACTTGGGAATTTTGTGCACGGCGTAATGAGGAGCTTCTTCTCCGTCGATTAGTTGCATTTTTGGTACAAATACTCATGGCAATTTTCTCTCTTTCATTGCACTGGATCATAACAACGTACGAATTCTATCGGTGTTCTCTACTTAATGGTGCTTTTGTCTTGCGGCACACGAGTGTTTACCCACTACTAACATACTTTGCTATCTCTAAACTTTAGTGAAGTTACTGTACGAACACTAAACTTTCGTTGTCACACATTTTGGACATGGTGGATTCCCACAACATCACGCGGGTGAGATACGTAAGTACCCGCAGCAACGCGCGGGCATCCTACTAGTTAAAGAAAAAGTGAAAGTAGGAGGGGTGAGATTAATAATGGGCCAGGGAAACGCAGGGATTTATTGAACTAGCTAGTGAAGCGAGACACGAACCATGTGATTAATATTTTAAAAAAATTAACTACGTTCATAGTGTTATTAGCATATTTTAAATCGTGTAACCTGATTACAACTCATGTAATTAAATGGATTGTTACATTCATTAGGTTGATTTATTTAAACAAGTTTAGGTTAAATGGTCAACCTAATTAACCAAGAGCATTTACATTCATTCAGTTCTTCATCCGCAACTCTATAAATATAATTAGCTAAAACTCGCACATACTACTGAAGTTTGATCATTTTTTTTAAAAACCATGTACATCTCATTTCTCATTTTTATCCTTATTTAATTAAGTAATATTTCGTTATTTTTTAGTAATACGTTTGTTCTTTCTTTCACTCACAACTACTCACTACAAAATGGGAAATGATGTAGGGAATGAATCGTGAGTCCCTAAACTTGACCCATAGTTTGAGGAATAGGGTGTAGTGTCCAATTTGATTACAACCTTAAACAACTTAATCGATACGTTTTAACTAAACAGATTAAATTACAAATTAACCAAGATCTATTTATCAAACAGGTTATACATGATAGTCCACAACTTAAATATTTTTCATTTCGAATTTGTTTCTAATTAAAGTCGAATCAGCATCCAGAACTTGTTGGAAATCTTTTGCATGTGTTGGTGTATTTCATTGTGTTTTTCCAACTAAGAAATCGTTAGGTAAATCTTGTTAGAATGTAAATATAACTTTATGTTTCTGTTTTGTTATGTACATTTGAACATATATTTGTGTATTTGTATGTATGTTATTAGATGTAAACATTAGTATTAAGTATATTAGATAGAGTATGGGTCAATACGGATTGGGAACAAGGCTGAATCAGGAGCATCACAACAGAATTGGAGGCTGCACAAGATCAGGAACTAAATGGGTCATCAAAACAAAAGAAAACAGCAGCAAATACAAACAGTTTTTGCGGGACAGAAGGCAAAAAGAGCAAGATACCCCTGGAGGTTAATACCGTTTCATTTGCCGCCAATATTCATCAAACGGTTGCAGTTATGATCCAACCAACAGACACAATGCTTCGGTCAGAAACTGTCGAAGACACAATGCTTCATTTAGTATAAATAGGATCAATATGTTTTATTTGTTTCTTATCAAGATTGTTCACAATACAATCCATACTTCCTTGTAAACCTTCGTAAACTTCCTGTTTTATAAACTATCTGTTCGAAATTCTATTGTCAATACATTTCAATTCTGCCCGCAATCATCTGTTTTATTGTTCTTCTGTTTGATTAACAACACAATCCGCTACAATTCTATTCTGAGGGCCAACAAAACTGGTATCAGAGCCAGATTGTTAATCAAAACAATTTTTTTTCAAAACTTTCTGTTCTTATTTCGAATTCTGCACTGATTCGTATTACCAAATACTGTTTTTTTAAAAACAGTTTTTCTGCACAGATTATATATCAGTATCACAAATCAGTCTCTTTCATTCTATAAGTCAGTTTGTTTATCATGTCTGAAGGATCAGTTAATTCATACCAAAACTGAAATTCATCACAGAAGTATTCACAGAAATCGTAAAGAAAGGAGGGCATAAATGCGAAGAAGAGGAGTGGAAACAAGATCATGTTTTTATTGCCACACACCGGGTCATCTCATAAGTTCATGCCACATAAGGGAGAAAGATGAAAGTGCACAATTAATCAAAGATGCCATAGACACCGACATAAGTTACTATCCACAAGAAAGATTGCACAATGAAGAAGAATACATTCTTAAGGGATCCGGATTTGGTACTTGGAGAGATGTTTGGTATGTAAGTCCCAAAATTCAGAATGATATAAGTGGAAACCTTGATTACTTTCTTAAACTAAAGAAATCTTTTGGTGTAGAAAGTAGATTAAAGAATGAATTTGTTTTTATAAGGGGTGTTGGCATGGTTAGTGTAGAGGCCGAAAACAATACACTAATCATACCAAATGTGTTTTACTCAAATGACTTGGATGACAACATTCTAAGTCTACCCCAATTAAAACTTCAAAGTTTCATAGTTAAGGTTGATGGGAATACATGTAGTGTCCACAATATGTTTAAGAATGAAAGTATGCAATTCAAGATGATGAAAGAAAATAAAGATGATAAGGAATCTATGTTGAGGGAATTAGGAAATGATCATGAACATGAAAAAAAAAGAAGAAGAATGAGTATTTAAATGAATACTTTGAAGAATTATCCCTCAATTCGGAACAAAACATAAAGAAAATGGAAGAATCGGTTCATGATCTTGAAATAGATTCCATGGAAAAATGCATTGAATTCTTAAACATAATAGATCGCTTAGAATATCCATGGGCACATAGGGATTTATTGAAGATCATTTCCTTCGAATGGTTGTTTGGTTTTTAAACTTTTATCTAAAAGTTCCAAACCGTCCAATCCCACCCGTGGTAGAAGAAGGAAAGAAAGTGAATTTATTTGATCTTTACATATTAGTTAAAAGAGAGGGTGGACATGAAAGAGTATCAAAGTATAACATATGGGTGGTAATAGAAAAAGAATTGGGGTTGGATTATGAAGACAAGGATATATTAAGAATTCTTTATGCTAAATATTTGGATGTCTTGGAGTGGCAATACCAAGTGTATAAGGCCGCCCTAGACATTGCAAATCAAGATGAAAAGGATGGTGTTGGATGTAGTGAAGTAATGAAAACCGGTTTAATATCACAACTCATGAATCGCCTTCACAAAAATTCAACCACTATGCATGAAGATTATGCTCTCTATATGGGAGGAGATTGGAAATCAGCAAATCAATCCATCAAGAAACGCAAGTTCGATTTCTCTCAAGTTGAAGAAGCATTAAAAGAAGCAATGGACTCCCTTCCAAGATCATATATGAAGCCTAGTTATATTTAAGGGATGGTGTTAGAATGTAAATATAACTTTATGTTTCTGTTTTGTTATGTACATTTGAACATATATTTGTGTATTTGTATGTATGTTATTAGATGTAAACATTAGTATTAAGTATATTAGATAGAGTATGGGTCAATACGGATTGGGAACAAGGCTGAATCAGGAGCATCACAACAGAATTGGAGGCTGCACAAGATTAGGAACTAAATGGGTCATCAAACAGAAGAAAACAACAGCAAATACAAACTGTTTTGGCGGGACAGAAGGCAAAAAGACCAAGATACCCCTGGAGGTTAATACCGTTTCATTTGCCGCCAATATTCATCAAACGGTGGCAGTTATGATCCAACCAACAGACACAATGCTTCGGTCAGAAACTGTCGAAGACACAATGCTTCATTTAGTATAAATAGGATCAATATATTTTATTTGTTTCTTATCAATATTGTTCACAATACAATCCATACTTCCTTGTAAACCTTCGTAAACTTCCTGTTCGAAATTCTATTGTCAATACATTTCAATTCTTCCTGCAATCATCTGTTTTATTGTTCTTGTGTTTGATTAACAACACAATCCGCTGCAATTCTGTTCTGAGGACCAACAAATCTGAATTCAGAGAAAAAAATAGAGACGAGAAATTAAATTGCTTTGAACGTCTTCAATATAATTTAAATAGTTCTTTAATTCCGAGTCAAAGCAGTTTACTCGTCTATTTCAACCGCAATTTATCTGATTATTTTGTTCTTAGTCAAAGTTGTTGAATCCTTTAATTCATCCTACAAAGTTGACATTGTTATTGCTATAGAATGGAAAGCTACTGCAAACCTGCTGTCCCTCCGGGCTCCGGCTGTTAGTTGAACCCGCAGGTCCACGCCACTTAGACCTCATGCCACGTCGTCTGCATGACCCACATATGCACGCACCACACAGGCGTGCCATATCGAGCCCTCTTTGGACATCACGTGCATGCCACCCATGCACCGGTTGGATGTTTCCTCATAGACCAGTGCGCCAGCGGGTCATTCGGCATACAACCCACAATGTCACGTCATCCGCATACCGTGGACCCGTCACCTGATACACACCACACTGAACAACACACACACGGTCAAAAATAGAAAGTGCAAAAAGCGGCACATTGTGCCAATCTCTCACGCCACATGCGCGTGTGAATGCGAGTTAAAGGTGTGATGGAACAATAGGGAAGGAGAACTCCCACTTATATACCATCTCAAGTTTTGTTTCTCTTACTATGTGGGACATGTCCCCCCCTTTCTCATAGCACTTTCATTTTCAGCTTTTACAGTTTCAAACACCAATATTTGAGCATCGATAACTCATTAAAGTTAGATCTGTTTTGGACGCCATTTGACTAGTTGCGAAGCCCTAACATCATAGAACACCAAACCACAAAGAATATATGTGTGTGTATATATATATATATATATATATATATAGGTAGGGGATCTTGTAGGCAAATTGTTTTGTGTAGGAAGTGTAGGAAAGAGTTATGGCCCTTGGATCAAATATTGAGATTAAGGGCATTATAGACTTTATGTACCACTTTTTAAATCTCCTAAATCCTAATCCCATTTTTTTTAGAAAATATTTATGGCTAATTATGAAGAACCCAAATAACTAAATATTCATTGTTTTCATATTATTAATAATGTTATATCAATTCATTCAATTTCATACTATCATCCCAAAATAACTGAAGATCATTATCCCATTTTTTTTCGGTTGATTCATACTATCATTCCAAAACAATTGAAGATCATCATCCCATTTTTTTCGGTTCTTCAATAAAACACTTATGATATTTAATTCATATCGAACACTGAACTAACAAAGCTTTATATAAAACACTTCTGATGTTAGAATTTTATAACAAACAAAACAATGTTGAAATGTTTTAATCCACAAGAACAACTACATCTAATATACATAAACATTTTATAAAACACCTCTAATGTTTAATCCATATCGAACAATGAACTAACAAAGCTTTTATATAAAACTCTTCTGATGTTAGAATTTTATAACAAACAAAACACTGTTGAAATGTTTTAATCCACAAGAACAACTACACCTAATATACATAAACATTTTATAAAACACCTCTGATGTTTAATCCATATCGAACAATGAACTAACAAAGCCTTTATATAAAACACTTTTGATGTTACAATCTTATAACAAACAAAACACTGCTAAAATGTTTTAATCCCACAATAATAACTACACCTAATATACATAAACATTTATAAAACACCTATGATGTTTAATCCATATCGAACAATGAACTAACAAGGCCTTGTATAAAACACTTATGATGTTACAATCTTATAACAAACAAAACACTATTAAGATGTTTTAATCACAGCTACACCTAATATACATAAACATTTATAAAACACTTCTTATGTTTAATCCATATAGAACAATGAACTAACAAAAGCCTTATATAAAACACTTGTGATGTTACTTTTTATAATGAACAAAACACTATTGAAATCTTTTATTCCACAACAACTACAATTTTATAACTTGTAATCGTCGATGATTATGGGAAGAAAGAGGGACTATTAATGAGAAGAGAGAGAGAGAGGGGGGGGGGGGGACCGTGATTTGTGGAAAACATTTAAATGGTATCTAGAAAATTAACACAAAATGACATTCTTACCCTCATTTAAAACACTTAATGATGATCTTACTCTTAATTTCTATAATATATTAAATAGATTTTAAACATATCCAAACTTTTAATCTCAACCATCCATCTTTAAATCCAATGGTTGAAAACACTTCCTGTATTTCCTACACAAAATCATTTTCCTACAGGAACCCTACCCTATATATATATATATATATATATATATATATATATATATATATATAGGATCAGGTTCAATTGAAAACTACCTTGAGTTGGAAGAACTAGAAAACCAACCTAAGCCAATAATACCATGTCACGTGGCTTTGTTTTGTTGTTATTAGGTGAGGATAATTAGGTAATTGAACATGAAATATTATTAATAAAATAACCAACCCCACCCCTACTCTCTCTCTCTCTCTCCCTCCCTCTCTCTTTTATCCAGAATATATAATCCCTCTCTCTCATTCACATTCAAAATAATACACCCCTCTCTCTCTCTCTCTTTCTCTCTAATTCACAATATCCAGAAGATGAATAACAACAACAACAACAACAACAACAATATTAATAATAATAATAACCTTGCAGGAGCAAATCGAGGAGGAAGAAAGAAGGTTGTGGATTGTTGATCCACGAAGCAAAACAAAGATGAATGATAACCTCCAGATCCAGATCTGTGTGTGATGGTTATGGTGCCGGTGAAGGGGGGATGTATATTTGAGGGTTATGGTGGGGTGAAGGGGAGGCGGCTCCGGGGGGTTTGTGGGGGTCTAATTGTTGAAGATAATGATGCTTTTGAAGGAGGAGGCGGTTGTGTGAAGAGGATGATGCTGTTGAAGATGATGATAGGTTTTGTTTCAGCTTTTTTTTAAGTTTTTGTTGAAGATGATGATGTTGTGTAACGGTGGTGGTGGTGTGGATGAAGGAGGAGGCGACTGTTGAAGATGGGTTTTGTTTCAGGTTTACTGGCATTCAATTAAAAAGCATTATTGAATGTATGAGCCACATACATATTCACACAATTAGTATTTTGGGATGTTTAGACTTTTGATATTTGAATGATTTTTTTTTTTTTTTTTTTTTTGCAGAAAAAGGGAAAAGCCAAAAACATATCGGCTTTACAGTGTAGAAGCAGTTGGTTGATTTTCAAATGATAATAATTTGACGCCTTAAGGTTTGTATGGGGTTTGTTTCTCATTTTTACATCGGTATGTGGGGATACATAAGTGTAACTAAGGTTTTTGATTTTTGTTGTTTCCAAAGTTTGATTTTGTAGTTTTTAAACTTTGATTTCATGGTCTATCGGTCTCCAAGAACACAGATGTTAATTTTAGGTTCTATATGTTTTGTAATATTAAAATAAGATTTTTTTTTCATACAAGAACATAATTTATGATATTTTTTTTTAAATAATGATGGTTTTATAGTTCTATTATATAAAGATGATAGTTTTGATATGTTGTAGGAAGATTACATAAATCTCATTTCTTTACAAATCTAAGCAACCCCGCCCTGGCGAAAGGCTGCGAACCAAAAGAATAAGCACCCCCGCCAATGCAAAGCGTGCTATGAATACGTAACCGACCATGACTCAAGGAACTGCCCGCTGAAGAACCAAGACGAAGAAGAGTAGGTGCTTGTGGAAAGTTACCCCTACTTTATTTTGTGGTGTATGGTCAAAACGTTTAGGTCCGCACATATATATCATGCGTGGAACTAGCTTTTGGACCAGGTTTTTGTATGTTTTGGATGGTTGATGTTTTGCATGCTAGTATATTTGTAGACAAGTATGCATGGGGGATGTAATGGGGGTGCTTTTTTTTAAATACAGCAGTGTTTTAAAGTTTTTTGTGTATCTTTGTATGGTTGATCAAAAATAGTGCAGGATAGTAATGCAAAATAGGGGTGTGACCGGGGGGGGGGGGGGGGGGAGGGGGGTGTCTTACATCAGTGTAAAAGCATGGTTCAGTTAATAATTTTAGATGGTGGTGCCACAATGTAATAGTAAAACACAAGTTGATTACAATAGTCTTTTGTAGCCCTAGACAAAGAGACATAAAAAACAACACCAATATTTTGAAGCAATAAACATGGAATAGATCGAGGGGGGGGGGACACCAGTGTAAAATAACATTCAAGGTAAGAGATCCAAAAAAACACATTATATGCATAGAACAGGATTTTTAAGTTTATGTAAACAAATTTAAAAAGTTAGTGTTTCGTACACCAGTGTAAAATCACGGTTTCGATTAATATTTTTTTCAAATTGGGGGTGCCACAACACACCAGTGTAATAGCAAACACAAGTTAATTAGACCAATCTTTTGTAAACCCCCCCCCCCCCCCAGACAAAGACACATAAAAATACAACACCAACATTGAAGCAAGAAACATAAAACACACCAGGGGGACAAAAACCCTAGTGTAAAATAACATTCAAGTTAACAGCTCCCCAAAACACATTTTATATGCACACAGTAGAATATTTAAGTATATGTAAACAATTTTGCCAACCTTGGAGATAAGTACCCCTGTTTTTTTTTTTTTTGCATTTGTCCAAACACACACATAAGTACATGGGCTACGTCGGTGTAAAAACACTCTAGTACCATTGGTTTCTAACACAGAATACATAAGATATACGAAGATAGACAGTACATGTTTTTTTAGACCAAAAGCACCATCACAAACTTGTTTTTTAATCCAAAAGCTACCCAGACATATTATCCATGAACTACAAATTTGTTTTTTTCCATAATTAAAAACTTAGCGCCCCCTCCCAAGTGCGATTTTTGTAAATGTTGGTCGCCGACAGCAAAATATTCGCCGCATACCACTTCCGCAAAGCATCCACCTGAGCCTGTTTCCAAACGCAGGTATGGCGTTTCTGCACGCAACCCGTGGCAAGCCTCAAACATGACGTAACTGTAATTTAAATAAGGAGGAGGTTTTTTGTCAGTTTCCCCTGTCTTTATATAAATGTAAAAAGCAGAAGATGGGAGGGGGGGGGGTACTTACGGATAATGGTTAGCTGGGTCAATGGTATGTTCCACGAGGCATGTCCTATCAGAATGATTGAACAAGTATTCTCAAACCGCCTTCACCCTTTCAGTGTTTCGGATGTTGATTTCTTCATCGCTGTTTAGCCAGACAGGCAACCTAGCAGCCCACTCCTCGTGTAACACCCCAACCGATGGCGGAAACATCGAGGTGTCACGTAGTGACGATTGTTCAATAGCTCATGGACTAAAAGTGTAAATTTGATATATTGATTAAGTAGTTTATTACATTGAAAGAAAAATACAAGATACAATGATTCTAAAGTGACAACTAAAACTGAAATACAATGAATCCAAAATCTAAATAAAAATTCCAAAAGCTTAAAAGTCATCTCATAAATAACCTGAAACATGTACGAAAATGAGTTGGTCAATACAAAATGTATTGGTGAGCATACCCTGTTTGAATAAATATAGTAGGAAAAGTGTTTAGCAATTCATGTGCGGTACCATTTGCAATTATGTAATAAGTAATATCCATTCAAAATCAACCCTATGTAAAGAAAAGCAGATATATATAGTATGCGCTAGTAGTAATGTAATACATAGCAATGACGAGGACTCTCAACAGAGTCACAAGGGTATACACCATAGTACTATTCATTGAAATGTCAGGCCCTCAAAGGTTAATGATTTTGACAAGTCATAGACACACAAATTAACATAAAGCAAACACACATGAGAATTGCATTTAGTGAAAGAATAACATTTAGTAATAGTGTACATGAATAGCCCCAAAAGTAAAATGAAAAAGGGGAAAGATATACTCACTGTTTGCGAAAGCGATCAAAATCCACTTAAGCGGTCGTGAGCTAAGTAATGGGAATTCCGAGGAATTCAACCTATAATGTGTAAGAATACTAATAAGGAAGTGTCTAAAAATTCTAAGGTAACTAGGGTCTAAGGCATTAGGATTTGCTAAGTCGATTTGGGGAATTAGAGCTTTTATGATAAATTGCGTTAATGTAAAAGTTGTATAATAACATACTAATGTTTGTAAATACGGTTTAGGTAATATATTTATTACCAATTGAATATTTAGATAAAACTTATGTTTGAATAATTATAAATGTTTAAATAAATGATTTTCCAACATAAAAATATTCCTATTTTATAAATAATAACTAAGACTTTCCAACATAAAAATATTCCTATTTTATAAGAAAAATATTTATAAAATAGATGTTAATTAGTATAGATAAATAAATGTTTAATTATGTCTCACTAAACATAAATAAGGTTAAAAATACAAGACATGATCCATAAATTCTATTTTTATAGAAAATAGATTCTTCCTGATGTAAATTAATGAAAATAATTTTCCCATAATTTTTATAAACTTATTTATATTTAAAACTGATTTAATGAATTTAAATCATGTTTAAATGATTAAAAATAGGAAAATTAATAAAAATAAATGTTTTCTGAACCATATATTTTTATTTTAGTTTATAATGATTAGAAATAATTTATCAAAAATTTTGAGATTAAAATCATTAAAAATGAATTTTTAATAAATTAAATATGATTAAAACAATTTTATTGAATAAAAATATAAAAATAAAACATTTTCCAGAAAATAAAAGTGGGATAGTTTTCTATGAGGTGTCAAGAAGCTACTCCTAAATTTTCATAATTTTTGGAGTAAAAATGAATTTATTATGAATATTTCAAGTTTAATGTATTTATATATATGTATATATAAATATTAAATAATAGGAAAAAGAAAAAGAAAAGAAAAGTATCAGACCCGTGGGTGAGACAGGTCTCGAACCCGGGTCATTAGGGTCACAACAAACACGAATTTCCACTGAGCCACCTTAGGATTTTGTTGGTATAATTGAAAAGAAACTTTTTAACATTATATAATAACGTCATCTTCTTCCCCAAAACACTAGTATGAACCCTAACCCTAAGACCCGATTAAATAACCTTCAATTCGAAACTAATGAGACCCGAAACCATAGGGTTATTAAAGAACAATGATTGATTAAGGAAACGACATCAAAATATCATACCTACACTCACGTGAACATGCTCGAACAAGAAGCTTAAGAGCCGAACACCATTGCCATGATTTGGAGGACTTACAGTCACGTTTTGCTAAGGTTTTTAGTGGTTTTGGAAAGGGAACGAGTGCAGCAATGTTTTGGTATCATGAATTTATAAGTTCCTCCATTAAAACGCTCCTTTAATGAGTTTTTAAAGTCCCGATTGGTTTCACAATGGAACCGGATTAAAACTCATTAAAACACGGAGTTATGATTACTTTTTATGACCGATATTAAAGTTTGTAGGTGGAGAAACGTTTTAGAAAATGTTTGAAACAATTAAAAGACATTAAAAAAAACCCAAATCACCTCGCCGGACCTTGGCCGGAAAGTCTGGCCGGAAAAACGAGTTCAGAGAGAAAGAGAGGGAATTCAGTTTCAAAATTTCATTTTTGGCAGATTCAGTCCCTCAACCTTAACCTTGTTAGTTTAACACTTTTTAGTTATCTTTTCTTTATAAAAACTAACTAATCTAACCAAGTTATCTAAACTTAACATAAAAGTTTTTTTTTTTTTTTTTTTTTTTTTTTTTTTTTTTTTTTTTTAACTTTTCAAATCTTTATGAAATTTAAATGCTCAAATTTTGAAATGACCTATCTCTATAAATGACGCATCATTATTAGATTATGACTACAATACGTATTTTAAATGTAAATACTTCTAGTTAAAGAAAGAAAAAAAATGTAACTATAAAAGAACTCACGTTTTTTTATATATAGGGACTAGTTTTGACAACAGATAAAAGACGAGGGTGACGATTGTCACACCTCGACCTACCGGGGCGTGCAATTGGTCTACTTGCATTTTCACCAGGGACGTCGGGACCTTGGTCGCTGGAAACCAAACCAGATTCACTCGACGTGGGCAACCCAGACGCTACGGACAAGTTACCCTGATGTAAGTACTAAATAAATAAAATTGTTGTTATGGGAAAACTCGCAGAAAACGTACCACATTTAACCCCCACACCCCTGCGATTCGCTGGGCGAATGTTATCTGCTGTAACCGTCTCAACCTGCCCCCCACCAAACCCCCGTGTCAATCCCAAGCTAAATGTAGGTTGGCTACAACTACCGTGGACCGTTTCTTCCTTATTCACCACATCCTTATCAACGAAGCGCGCCGGCGTAAGCTGTGCCAGGCCAAGGCTAAAGCTTGGCTGGCTTGCTTCAGTAGTCGCATTATCTGAGCAGCAACAACTTAGTAACTAAAGATATCATCATAGTAAAATATAGTTTTTTTTCCTGGGAAATCCACACATATACTTGTTTTTGTCCGAGATTGGTGGATGACGAAACTTCAACCGATGCGTATTCACTTCATCAGCAATTAAGGTCTTTGACCCAAGAGCGAGCAGCGACGCAACAACAGGAAATCACATGAACACGTTTGCATCTTGCCACCCTTTATAGCCGACATTTGAACATCTGCATAATGATTTTTGGGCACTTTGGGTCATACAAACAAAAACAACATGCAACGGCGCAAAAACCAGGGACAATTACATGTTACAAGAATTCAAATATATTATATAATTTCTCATACCGAAGGTTTCGCTCAATGCATCACCAACGACTGAAAGTGATATATGCTTCCTCTTGGAACTTCTTGTACCAGCAACCATGCCTTAAAATCACTTTGCACATGGGTAAAAAAGGAAATTAGTACATATTAATAGTAACAACAACAAAACAACAACAACCATACCCAGTGAATCCCACAAATAGTAAACTATTGGTAGGGTCTGGGGAGGGTGGGATGTAGACAGACCTTACCTCTATCCCTGAGAATAGAGAGGTTGCTTCCAAAGAGACCCTCGGCTCAAAAAAAAAAAAAAGATTAAATGATGATAATAATTTAAACTACCAATGTCACATAAATGGCGGAAAGACTACATGGCAAAAGTAGAAGATAAACAACGAGAAATAACATATAAAGGACCCCTAAGGCACAAGAAGACAATCACGTGTAAAGTGTGACACCCGACAACTTCCGGTAACTAACTTTTGAAAACTTAGTAAGTCTACCTTCGCGAGTCGCGCATACGTTACACATAACAAGGTCGGTCGAGTCGCACATCATTAGGGTTTTAACATACGCAAGTCTCGGGTCCCGGGAATTGGTGATCGGGTGGGAACATGTTATTTATCATGCATTATATGTTGGTAATCATTATGTGACTTATCGGTATGTGGAAACGTGATTACATATGTTAAAATAGGGTTTAACGCGCCAAAAACCCGGACACACAGACTATAGGCGATTAGGCCATGTGGTATAGCCTAATCGCCAGTATTTGAGGCGAGTAGGGGAGTCTTTAAGCGAGTAGGATGCTACTCGCATGAAGGTTCATGCGAGTAGCAGTCCTAATCGCGTATACTGCTGCGTACTCGCCTGAACTGCCCCGAACGACTAGAAACGCCTATAAATATCACCCTTGACCTCCAAAACATCATTTATTCAACCCTAGCCGTCCCATAACCTATCTCAACCCACAAACACCCTCTGGAACCTATTTTTACATCAAAACAACCATTTCCAAGCTTATTCCATCATCTCCTCTTGAATACAAGGTGTGTTCTTCAAACCCAAACCTTTAAATGATTATGTTTTACTCCCTAAAAGTCCAGACCTGACTTACAAATATTTTTGTCTTTGAAAATCCATTTAAAACCGTTTTTAAACAAACCCACACCTTTACATGTGTTATATGTGTTATATGTGATTAAAGATAGAATTTTTAGGATTAAATCATGGATGTTTTTGTGTTATTATGATGTTTATGGCTATTACAAGTTAGTATGATGATGTCCTAGGAGTTTGAATGGTTTTGGTTGTGTATTGTTGATACTTGATGTTTTGACCCATTTGAAGGATTTTGGATGATTAAGGATGATATGAGGTGTGTTGTTGATTGTATGATGTTAGGGTTTGCTCTAGGATGATGCTAGAACAGTAGGATGCTATCGGATAACGTGGTTATGTGATTTAATCTGAATAATTGCTATTTAGGGCAAGTTCTTGCATGTTGATGTGATGTTTACATGCTAAGTTGCTATTTTGGGAAAACGCTCGCATTCGGAACTGTTAGAACGATGAAAACTTAGGAGTTTTGCTTGAAATATGTTTGTTAATGTGTTAGGATGATTATTGGATGTTCCTACATGTTTCGGATCTGATTTGGAGTGTTCGGCGCGCGAAATTGCACTACAGAACAGTATAGGCGAGTAGGAACCTACTCGCATGAGGCTTTAGGCGAGTAGGCTCCTAAATGCCTGATGTTCAGGCGAGTACAAGCCTATTCGCCTATAGGATAAGCGAGTAGGGGCCTATTCCCCTCAACTACTAGCATTTACAATCCTAAATGCCTATACAACTAGCATTTACAATCCTAAATGCCTATACAACTAGCATTTACAATCCTAAATGCCTATACAACTAGCATTTACAATCCTAAATGCCTATACTACTAGCATTTACAATCCTAAATGCTAGTTTGATTCCTAATCGCGTATAATGCTGCTGTATGTATATTTTAACATCCCGGAACATGATTTGACGCCTAGGAACATGATAGGAACCCCGGGATACACCCAATGACTTAGTAACACGTGTTCGGACCTGTTTACGCGTTAATCGGATATTATGCTAGACTAGGTGAACTGTTGCGCGTATTAAGTGTTTAATTGCATATGTGGCATGATGTCTTGTATTTATCTAACACGTGGAATGTCAGGTAACCAATGGGATGTCGAGTCTTGTCTTACGTAGTCTTGTTGTCGGTCAAACACGCTTTTCGGACAAATAATGGTCATGGACTGGACTTAGGGACTAATGAACCCGATAGGTTATTAGTCTAACTTGACACATATCTTATGATAGGTCGCCAATAGTTGGGGCTATCATATCTTACAGACGGTTTACTCATATCACGCATACGGTTTACTCTTAAACGGAATACGCAACCTAAGGTGAGTTCATGGCCCCACATTTTACGGTTTATGTTTTCGGGGGAGAAACATGCTTAAAACTCTTTTATGACTTATGACTTGTTAAACTCTTATGGCTCATGACTCTTTATCACGTTATACTATGGCTTACTTATCGTACTATACGGTTCATCAAAAGTCCCTTAGAAACCACTAACATGGGTATATGGCGGGGAAATATGGATAGCGCTATTGGGAACTGACAAACCCCACTCGACGGTGGGACCGACGAGTGCATATTGTCTCTAATAAAACAAGGTCTACCGGTGATGACGGTAGCCCATAGGAAACTAAGGGTCACTACACGGCTTAGTCAGCAATGGTTTCACCCGTATGAGTATCTCATTCTGCGCCTAGCTAGCGTTCTCACAAGCATAGTAGTAATTGTGATGGTAACGGTTTTCGAAGGATCACTTTAAACGTTTAAATAAAAACCTGTGAACTCACCAGCATTATATGTTGACTCTTTTAGCATGTTTTCTCAGGTCGCTAAGGTAGCAGCTGTCGGATAGGCGCACGAGGTCGCACTGGAGTCGTCTCGCGTCTAGGGTCTCATTTGCACGTTTTGGAATCATGAACTTTTGAACTTATGTTTTATTTATGCATGACTTTTGTAAACTTTAAATGCTTCCGCACTGTTGAATGATGGTTTTAAACTTATGCATGATTTCTGTTTACGTATGTTTTACATTTAGACGTCGTTTATTGTGACCGTTGACTTAGATCCTGGTGTGTCATACGCCTCGCGGTAGAACTCCGCAGGTGGAAATTTGGGGGTGTGACAGATTGGTATCAGAGCCAATGGTTATAGTGAACTAGGACTGCATGTAGAGTCTAGACTATAGCCGAGTCTCACACACTAGACGGTCACATACATTTGAGTCGTGTCTTTTGGTAAACATACTAACCTTGTCGGGGCGTCGGTATCCTTACCACACAGTGTCACATTACCTATCTCATACTTGGTTATTCCTAGCTTTATTTATCTTCTCCTTCGGGTTTGCAGTCGAGGGAACATGTTTGTTGATCTTTTGAGTTGGTTGTATCTTTCTAAGATGCGGGTACCGGGTGACTTGAGGTTCGAGCTCGGGGCACGCCTTGAGGACCATGTAGAGCAATTTATCATTTCGGGTGCACACGAAATCATAATTTGAAATGCATGGAAGACTTGGTGAATCTCGTGTTGGGATTAATGGTCACGTTCGAACCCGATCCTAGGCTTTTCATATTCTCTTGGTTTAGCGTTGGTGATGGGTCTGAGTATTTGTTTCTTGTTCCTTCTCAGAAGATGTCAGGACGCACTGGAGGACGCACTGGGGGACGACGTGGAGGCCACACTGGTGGGGGTAGAGGTGGTGGTAACATCACCTTGACGTATGATGAGCTCAATGAGATGATGCAGCAACAGTTGGGCGTTGCATTAGCTGCTTTTCAGGCTGCCCAGCAGACTTTTATGGGTGCTACTGCTCCCCCGGTTCAGGCAGGTGTTGCCTATAAGCGGTTTAAGGATTGTCAGCCTCTCAGCTTCCAGGGTACGGAGGGAGCTGTGGAGTTACTCAGGTGGTTGGAGAAGACGGAGTCGGTGTTTGCTTTATGTGAGACTCCAGTGGTGGATTGGGTGAAGTTTGTTTTGGGGACTTTTGTAGGAGCCGCCTTGACGTGGTGGAACTGCGTCACACAGACACTTGGTCTTGGGGAGGCCAACGCCATGCCTTGGGCGGATTTTGTGCGTAGGTTGAAGGATGAGTACTGCCCGCGTGAGGAGATTAAGAGGTTGGAACAGGAATATGGGAATCTTAAGATGGTTGGTTCTGAGGTTGAGGAGTACACGATCAGGCACAACGAGCTAGCAGTGATGTGTCCAGGTTTGTCTACACCAGAGTATAGGAGGATAGAGCAGTATCTTGCGGGTTTGGTGCCAGAGATTGCGGGATTGGTGTCTGCTAGGGATCCTACTACTATATCAGAGGCTGTGCGGTCGGCTACTAAGATGACCAACTTGAAGATTTCTGAGGGTGTCTTGCCTCCTAAGGGCTCTTCTGTGAAGGCGCCGGCAGAAAACAAGAGGAAGTGGGAAAGCGTGGATAAGGGTTCATCGGGGGTTCAGCGACAACCGGCAGCGAAGAAGACTGAAGCTTCTGGGTCAGCGTCGGACCAGAAACAAGGGGGCTATGCTGGGAAAAGCCCTAAGTGTGTGCGTTGTGGGTTTCATCACTATGGTATTTGTGAGAGTTTTCGCTGTGAGCGTTGTTAGAGGACGGGGCATCTTGCCAAGGACTGTAGGGTCAACCTTTCCAGGACGACTCAGACTGCTGCTATTACTACCCCTGCTCCACAGGGGAACCAGGGTTGCTTTCATTGTGGGGAAGCGGGACACTTCAAGCGAAGCTGTCCCAAGTTGAATCAAGGGGGCACAGGGACTGCAGGGAAGGATGGAGACAATGAAGGCGGTGGCCGGTTTACTCGTGCTCATGCTTATGTGATCGGTGCTAGGGAGAACCAGGTGGATCCAGACACTGTTACCCGTACGTATTCTCTCTTATCTCTTGTTACGCTTTGGTTTTACTTTTATCCGCATTGTTGTGCGTTCGTGTTTCGGGTGCTTTCTTTGTGGTCTGGTCTCTGTTTCTCATTCTTTGGGTCGATGAGGGTCCTTTGGGGATGTTACTTGGACGGTACCGGTGGGTTAGTTATACCGATCATAGTAGTCTCCAGTAGGCCTTCGATCGGGGTCTCTTGTCTCGTACTCACATTTGGGAAAGTGGTTTCCCGGTTGTTACTGTCACGTTTGGTTTATGACCTTCACTTGTTATATTTTGGGGAAACGTTACTTGGGCACAGAGATCGACACTCATCACTATTGAAGCCGAAAGAATCTCGGGACGAGATTCCTTTCAACAGGGGGATGATGTGACGACCCGGAAAATTTTTCTTCTTATTTGTTTTCTCTCCTCGACTTCGGGAAATTTTCGGGACGAAAATTCTTTCAACAGGGGGATGATGTGACACCCGGCAACTTCCGGTAACTAACTTTTGAAAACTTAGTAAGTCTACCTTAGCGAGTCGCGCATACGTTACACATAACAAGGTCGGTCGAGTCGAGTCGCACATCATTAGGGTTTTAACATACGCAAGTCTCGGGTCCCGGGAATTGGTGATCGGGTGGGAACGTGTTATTTATCATGCATTATATGTTGGTAATCATTATGTGACTTATCGGTATGTGGAAACGTGATTACATATGTTAAAATAGGGTTTAACGCGCCAAAAATGTGACACCCCAGGAACACACCTCATCAGGGACGATGAGACACTAACAGGGGGTGAATGTGACACCCCAGGAAAATCCCACATCGGCCGTGGCCAGGAGAGATCCTTGGTTCATAAGTAATGTCTTGCCTCTTAAATCACCAACGCGTTTTGGGGCTTAATGTTAGTGGATGAGAGGAGAACTCCACAGTTAAGCGTGCTCAGGTGGGAGAAATTTCAGGATGGGTGACCTCCTGGGAAGTCTCCACTTGGGCAACCAAAAACAAATCCGTGAGCTCTGGATGGGCAAAGCGGACAATATTGGTGATGAGAGGGGCGGGGTGTTACAGATTGGTATCAGAGCCTTGGTTATAGGGAATTAGGTTATTAGAAATAATCTAGACTATAACCTTAGGGACTAAAACAGTACTTGCTTCTCCTACTTGTAACCCTAATTGCTTCCCTAATCCTACCCTTATCCTATGCCTTATAACCCTAAACCTACATGTGACTACTCTTAATTGTCTGCTGCAATCCTGATCCACCATTAGATTTATAGGACAAAATCCTCAGGTTTAACCTGAACCCCTTTGAGATCTCGTCGAAGTTCTAGATTTTAATAACGAACACGTGCAATCTGGAAGGGTGAACGCCTGTATTCTGAGTCTTCTGTCTAGGCTGGCATTGCGCATATATCCCAATCAGGCGAGGGACCCAGATGCCTACCTGGGAATTCTCGGGATGAGTGTTCACTTATAGGCTAAAGCATGTCTTCATATGTTATTAGAATTTAGAATCTTTGATAAGTCAATGTTTTCGTTTATTCGTTTTAATTAATGAATAAATGATTACATTCCTTATATAAACTCTCATTCATTTCATTGTGTCTATTACAGATCATGCCTCCTCGTCGCAGCACTCGCAACAACAATGGTGAGAACCACGAAGAAGGTGGTGATAACCATAACCACAACCATGACCAAGTTCCTAACCACAACAATAATGGGGTCGATGCTCAACTGGCTGCGATCATTTCTCAACAAATGGCGCAGCAAATCGCAACTCTGGTTCCCAATTTACTTGCTCAGGTCATCCAATTGAACGGCAACGGGAATGGTCACAACAATGGGAACGGAAATGGCAATGGCAATGGTAATGGACCCCAAGCTTGCACCCTTAAACATTTCAACTCTTGTAACCCTCCAAAGTTCAGCGGTGAAGAAGGAGCTACTGGACTCCTCCAATGGTTTGAGGGTATTGAGAATACCTTCATCAACAGTGAGTGCCCCAACAACTTCAAGGTTCGTTACGCCATGAGTGTTCTCCATAAACGAGCACTCACATGGTGGAATGAAGAAAAGCGTACTCGTGGGGCCGAGGTTGCTCTTGCTATGACATGGGACCAAGTCAAAGAGATCATGAAAGAGGAGTTCTGTCCTCGCAATGAAGTTAAAAAGCTTGAGGATGAGTTCCACACCTTAGCTCAAGATAGTGGGGAAAACCTTGCCTACAACACCCGCTTTCATGAGCTTAGCTTATTGTTGCCACACAAGGTTACTCCTCTGCCGGTAGCCATCGAGAAGTACATCGGTGGTCTGCCCATGCAAATCCAGGACACCGTTTGGGGTAGAAATCCTGCAACTCTGGAAGAGGCCAAACGTCTAGCGGCCACTCTTACTGATAATCACGTGAAGAATGGTACTCTCGTTCGCAAGGGCACTAAGAAGACTACTGCCAAAGACACTCCACAGCCTGCAATTGAAGTCAAGCCTGAGACCTCAAGCAACAAAAAGCGCAAGGCTAGAAACTATATGGTTGCTGCTACTCCACCTGCTGCCCAAAACCCAGTCAAGAAACCATACACCGGACCTCACCCTTTGTGCAACACTTGCAAGTACCACCATCCCACGCAGGTGCCATGTCGATTTTGTACTAAGTGTCAAAGATATGGTCACCTGGTGAACGTCTGTCGATCTTCTGCTACCCAAGACAACAACAACCCAGCTCCCAACCAACAAAACAACAGGCCTACTCGTGGTCAATGCTACGAGTGTGGCAACCCTAATCACTACATCAACAACTGCCCTAATCGTAACCGTAACCAAAACCAAAATCAGAACCAAAACCAAAACCAGAACCGCAACCAGAACCAAGGTGCTCGAGGTCGCGCCTACAATCTCAACGCTAACCAGGCTCGTGACAACAACGAAGTGGTGAATGGTACGTTTCTCATTAATAACCACTATGCATCCATATTATTTGATTCAGGAGCTGATAAGTCATTCGTGTCACTGAAGTTTGAACCTTTACTTAACTTACCCCACACTAATCTAGAAGACCCTTTCGTGGTAGAGGTAGCTAACGGGAAGTCTATTTCGATCGGCTCTATTATTCGTAACTGCTTGTTGAATCTCGATGATCATACCTTCCCTATCGATCTTATCCCTATGCATCTTGGTAGTTTTGATGTTATAGTAGGCATGGACTGGTTGTCAACTCATCGTGCCGAAATTCTGTGCTTCGAGAAAGTCATACGCATTCCTCTCGAATCTGGTGAGATTTTGAAGATCTATGGTGAGAAACCCTGTGGTGAGCTTAAGCTTATGTCTTGTACTACTGCCCAAAAGTACTTACGAAAGGGGTATACAGCCTTCTTAGCTAACGTGATAGAGAAGAAGGACAAAGGCAAAAGTATCCAAGACATTCCTATTATTCGAGACTATCCTGAAGTCTTTCCAGAGGATTTACCTGGTTTGCCTCCTGCTCGACAAGTGGAGTTTCGTATTGATCTTGTTCCTGGTGCTAATCCTATCGCTAAAGCTCCTTATCATCTTGCACCCTCTGAGATGCAAGAACTTGCTAGTCAATTACAGGAACTTTCTGATAAAGGGTTCATTCGCCCTAGTTCTTCTCCATGGGGAGCCCCTGTCTTATTCGTTAAAAAGAAGGATGGTTCTCTTCGGATGTGTATTGACTACCGTGAACTCAACAAACTCACCATCAAGAATCGTTATCCGCTTCCTAGGATTGACGATCTCTTCGATCAACTTCAAGGAGCAACCCACTTCTCGAAGATTGATCTCCGTTCTGGTTATCATCAGCTTAGAGTCCACGATGAAGATATTCCCAAGACAGCTTTTCGCACTCGCTACGGTCACTATGAATTCATGGTTATGCCTTTTGGGTTGACCAATGCTCCCGCAGTATTTATGGATTTGATGAATCGGGTTTGTAGACCCTATCTCGACAAATTCGTGATCGTTTTCATCGATGATATTTTGATTTACTCTAAATCAAAATCCGATCACGAGCAACATCTTCACTCTATCTTGAGTCTCCTAAAGAAAGAACAACTGTACGCCAAGTTCTCAAAATGTGAATTTTGGCTTAAGGAAGTTCAATTTTTGGGACATGTCATTGATATGAACGGAATTCATGTTGATCCTGCAAAGATCGAAGCTGTGAAGAATTGGAGTGTTCCTACCACTCCAACGGAAGTCCGTTCTTTTCTTGGGTTGGCTGGTTATTATCGTCGATTCATCGCCAATTTCTCCAAGATCGCTGTTCCTCTCACTACCTTAACTCACAAGGGTAAACCCTATGAGTGGGGACCTAAGCAAGAGGAAGCATTTGAAACTCTTAAGCTGAAACTCTGTGAAGCTCCTATCTTGTCTCTACCTGATGGTAATGATGATTTCGTGGTCTACTGTGATGCATCGAACCAAGGTCTTGGTTGTGTTCTCATGCAACGAGGAAAGGTCATTGCTTATGCGTCTCGACAACTCAAGACTCACGAGAAAAATTATACCACCCATGATCTTGAATTGGGCGCTGTCGTCTTTGCACTCAAGATTTGGAGACATTATCTTTATGGGACCAAATGTGTGGTGTTCACGGACCACAAAAGTCTCCAACATGTCTTCGATCAAAAGAATCTTAACATGAGGCAACGACGTTGGGTTGAATTACTTAACGACTATGATTGCGAAATTCGCTACCATCCTGGCAAAGCGAATGTTGTGGCTGACGCACTTAGTCGTAAAGAGCGTATCAAACTCCAATGTGCGAGAGTTCGTACTGATCTTCAAGATCGCATTCTCCAGGCTCAACACACCTCAGTCACCCAAGGTAACATGTACGATGAAATGTCTTGTGGTGCTGAAACTCAACTTGAAACCAAACCCGATGGTCTCCTTTATTTCCTTAACCGACTGTGGATTCCCGACCGTGATGATCTTCGTACTTTTCTCATGAACGAGGCTCATAAGTCTCGTTACTCTATTCATCCTGGAGCTGACAAGATGTACCAAGATCTTCGTTATTCTTATTGGTGGCCTGGTATGAAGAAAGACATTGCTCTTTTCGTTGCAAAATGCCTCACTTGTTCCAAGGTTAAGGCTGAACATCAACGACCATCTGGTATGCTTGAACAACCAGAGATTCCTGTCTGGAAATGGGAGAGCATAGCTATGGATTTCATCACCAAACTTCCTCGTACACCCAAAGGTTTTGACAGTATTTGGGTAATCGTCGATCGTTTGACCAAGTCAGCTCACTTTCTACCTATTCGTGAGAAGTATTCTGTGGAAAGGTTGGAAAAGATGTACGTAAGTGAAATCGTATGTCGTCACGGTATACCTTTGGACATTATTTCTGATCGCGATGGTCGTTTCACCTCTCACTTTTGGGGATCTCTACAAGATGCTTTGGGTACCAAGTTGAACCTGAGCACTGCTTATCACCCTCAAACGGATGGTCAGACTGAACGAACCATCCAGACACTTGAGGACATGCTCAGGGCATGTGTCATCGATTTTGGTGGCGCATGGGATTCTCATCTTCCTTTGGTTGAGTTTTCATACAACAACAGTTATCACGCCAGCATTAACATGGCTCCTTTTGAGGCACTCTATGGTCGGAAATGTCGTTCACCTGTCTGTTGGACTGAGGTTGGTGAAGCTCGTATTACTGGACCCGAACTAATCCAGGAAACCACAGACAAAATCCAGCTTATTCAGGATAATCTTCTCAAGGCTAGAAGTCGCCAAAAGAGTTATGCTGATAAACGTCGTAAACCCTTGGAATTTCAAGTTGGGGACCTTGTGCTACTTAAGGTATCCCCTTGGAAAGGAGTTATTCGTTTCGGTAGAAAGGGAAAACTAGCTCCTCGTTACGTAGGCCCCTTCAAAATTCTTGACAGAGTTGGAAAAGTGGCTTACAAGCTTGATCTTCCACCTGAGCTAAGCAATGTTCATCCGACCTTCCATGTTTCGAATCTCAAGAAATGCTTAGCAGATGAGAACCTTCATGTTCCTCTTGAGGATGTGCAAATCGATGAAAGCATGCACATTATCGAGAAACCCGTCGAGATTGTTGACACTGGAGTCAAGAAACTCAAGCGCAGTCGTATTCCAATCGTTAAGGTTCGTTGGGAATCTAAACGAGGCCCAGAGTTCACTTGGGAACGTAAAGACCAGATGAAGTCGAAGTATCCACATCTTTTCCCACCAGACTCTCCAACTCCAACTTCGGGACGAAGTTCCTAAAAGTAGGGGAGACTGTAACATTACGCATTAAAAACTTGTACGTTACACGTTCGCATTTAATAAAAACGTCAAGTTTTCATCTTATATTCGCATTTAATTATTTTGTCGCGATTGTGGAACCCTAATACTATATATATAATATAATATATGTGTGTTAGATTGTATATATATCAAAAAAAATATATTCTGCCTTGGCCGGGGTTCGAACCCGCGCCAAAGCCAAACACACACACATGCACAACCAACTGGGCTAGCCATTTCTTTGTTATAAACCCGGATCTTCATTAATTATATACGCGTTTTAAATCTCACCAGCTTGACTTGGAAAGTCAACTGGTGAACGCGATCAACTGATCAATCAAGATTAACTCTTGATTGATCTAATTTTAGCAACCCATTGTGATTACCGGTCCTATATGACACGATTACACGTCCATTACAACCAAATCGTTGACCAATTCATTATTATTACGCGTATAATATTAAACGGGGTCAAACCTTCCAATTAACCTTAACCATCGATCCTCAGTATAAATAGACCCTCTGCGAACCTTGATTACTCGCTCACAACTCTCTCTCAACCTCCAATTCTCTCTGAAATACTCTAATTATTATAATCACGTTCGTCGTTTGACTTTTGCTTTGACCCGGCTATTATAATCAATTCATCACTGTGAGTCTTCGTTCTTTTGTGGGTTTGATTTATCGGCGATCAACCAACAAAAGCCCCAACATTAATCGGGCTCAAGTTGGCTGATTTGTCCAATTGCAAAATCTAGGGTTCGTCCGTATTGAATTGGGGATAAACTTAATTTCGCGTATTGTATTTAATTAATTTTAAACAGAAAATATCACAACCACCGGCCTAGGCCAAGTGGTTGTGACCTTGGTCCACCACAGAGGTTACCCGGGTTCGAGTCCCGGCTCTGACCCCCTTTTTGTTCTTTTCTTTTCTTTTCTTTTTTTAAAACAACAATTATATATATATATATATATATATTAAACCTTTTAACCTTTTAAATTCATTTTAAAATATCAAAACTATTTTATAAATTCTAAAAAAATTATATTTGTTTAATCTGAGATAAAAGTTTTATTTATAATTTTTATTTTTCAGAAATTCATTTATTTAATATTTATAATAATTAAATCATTTTTATACTATTATATTTATAAAAATCCATTTATATATCAAAACAATTTTATTAAATTCTCCAAAATTTATCCTGACTTTTTATAAAGATAAACTTTACTGAAATAATTTTTAATTCAGTAAAATCATTTATTTCATATTTTTAATCAATTTTTGTTAGATTTAATCATAATTAAATCATAATAAATCCAATTTTCATCATTTTTGCACCAAAATTTTATACAAATTATTTTTAATTATTTAGAGCAGAAATATGATTTTTAAAATAGGAATTCTTTAATTTTAGTATTTTTGAATATTAAAGTTAAATATTGGCTATTTATAAATAAATAGATTTAAAAATCTATTTTAAATGAAATAATTTTATAAAAATTATTTTTATACTTCAAACACTTTATTGTGTCCATCCAAAATTCAAATTTTATTAAAAGACCTTCTTTTATTAATTATCAAATTTTCCTTTATTAATTAACATTTTAATTTAAATTTCAAACAATTGATTATCCCCAAATCGAAACCCTAGGATACACATATAAGTTAATTAGACTTAGACTTATTATATATTACCTTATTATAGGGTGATATTTGGAATCATTTTGGGCAACACTATTATTTCATCTTTTCAACAAGTTTAACATTTGCTAAGGTGAGTTTTACATAGCCCCTTTTATTTATCACCATTTTTGGGGTGAAACATGTTATAACATTATCATTGCAATTCAATCATCAATGTGTCTATGTGTTTTCTATGTTGCATTATGTCTTGAGCATGATTAGAGTAAGCACCATTCTAGCATAATCATTAACATTGATCAGCCGACGGTATACATTGATAGATCTATTGGACTGACAATCCCACCCGGATACGTGCCTCCTACAAAGGTTACGTGGGTGTTTGTTATCGCATAACATATTCAATTGGACCATAAGTGTATGGTATGTATCATTTTATAACAGTCAACAGGGTTGATTATGCACTCGATTTATTTCTAGTATGTTCTCACATATGGGCTAGATTAACATGACACATGAATTGCACAACATTTTATTCATTTTATTATCAAAAACCTATGTAATTCTCACCAACTTATGTTGACCCAAAATACTTTCAAAATTAACATGTTTCAGGTAACAATGAAGCTGAGGCTTGAGTTAGCATGAGGATTTTACTTGAAGTTTATTTGAAGTTATTGAAGTTGTTATTTGATATTATGTATTTGAATTCTTAGACATCATTTCACATTTTGGATATTATGTTTGAATAAATTATTTAAAATTTATATTATACCATGTGCTACTGAAAACAATCATCAATACGTGGCACCCCGATGTTTCCGCCATCGGTTGGGGTGTTACAAAAAACCCGGACACACAGACTATAGGCGATTAGGCCATGTGGTATAGCCTAATCGCCAGTATTTGAGGCGAGTAGGGGAGTCTTTAAGCGAGTAGGATGCTACTCGCATGAAGGTTCATGCGAGTAGCAGTCCTAATCGCGTATACTGCTGCATACTCGCCTGAACTGCCCCGAACGACTAGAAACGCCTATAAAAACCACCCTTGACCTCCAAAACATCATTTATTCAACCCTAGCCGTCCCATAACCTATCTCAACCCACAAACACCCTCTGGAACCTATTTTTACATCAAAACAACCATTTCCAAGCTTATTCCATCATCTCCTCTTGAATACAAGGTGTGTTCTTCAAACCCAAACCTTTAAATGATTATGTTTTACTCCCTAAAAGTCCAGACCTGACTTACAAATGTTTTTGTCTTTGAAAATCCATTTAAAACCGTTTTTAAACAAACCCACACCTTTACATGTGTTATATGTGTTATATGTGATTAAAGATAGAATTTTTAGGATTAAATCATGGATGTTTTTGTGTTATTATGATGTTTATGGCTATTACAAGTTAGTATGATGATGTCCTAGGAGTTTGAATGGTTTTGGTTGTGTATTGTTGATACTTGATGTTTTGACCCATTTTAAGGATTTTGGATGATTAAGGATGATATGAGGTGTGTTGTTGATTGTATGATGTTAGGGTTTGCTCTAGGATGATGCTAGAACAGTAGGATGCTATCGGATAACGTGGTTATGTGATTTAATCTGAATAATTGCTATTTAGGGCAAGTTCTTGCATGTTGATGTGATGTTTACATGCTAAGTTGCTATTTTGGGAAAACGCTCGCATTCGGAACTGTTAGAACGATGAAAACTTAGGGGTTTTGCTTGAAATATGTTTGTTAATGTGTTAGGATGATTATTGGATGTTCCTACATGTTTCGGATCTGATTTGGAGTGTTCGGCGCGCGAAATTGCACTACAGAACAGTATAGGCGAGTAGGAACCTACTCGCATGAGGCTTTAGGCGAGTAGGCTCCTAAATGCCTGATGTTCAGGCGAGTACAAGCCTATTCGCCTATAGGATAAGCGAGTAGGGGCCTATTCCCCTCAACTACTAGCATTTACAATCCTAAATGCCTATACAACTAGCATTTACAATCCTAAATGCCTATACAACTAGCATTTACAATCCTAAATGCCTATACAACTAGCATTTACAATCCTAAATGCCTATACAACTAGCATTTACAATCCTAAATGCCTATACTACTAGCATTTACAATCCTAAATGCTAGTTTGATTCCTAATCGCGTATAATGCTGCTGTATGTATATTTTAACATCCCGGAACATGATTTGACGCCTAGGAACATGATAGGAACCCCGGGATACACCCAATGACTTAGTAACACGTGTTCGGACCTGTTTACGCGTTAATAGGATATTATGCTAGACTAGGTGAACTGTTGCGCGTATTAAGTGTTTAATTGCATATGTGGCATGATGTCTTGTATTTATCTAACACGTGGAATGTCGGGTCACCAATGGGATGTCGAGTCTTGTCTTACGTAGTCTTGTTGTCGGTCAAACACGCTTTTCGGACAAATAATGGTCATGGACTGGACTTAGGGACTAATGAACCCGATGGGTTATTAGTCTAACTTGACACATATCTTATGATAGGTCGCCAATAGTTGGGGCTATCATATCTTACAGACGGTTTACTCATATCACGCATACGGTTTACTCTTAAACGGAATACGCAACTTAAGGTGAGTTCACGGCCCCACATTTTACGGTTTATGTTTTCGGGGGAGAAACATGCTTAAAACTCTTTTATGACTTATGACTTGTTAAACTCTTATGGCTCATGACTCTTTATCACGTTATACTATGGCTTACTTATCGTACTATACGGTTCATCAAAAGTCCCTTAGAAACCACTAACATGGGTATATGGCGGGGAAATATGGATAGCGCTATTGGGAACTGACAAACCCCACTCGACGGTGGGACCGACGAGTGCATATTGTCTCTAATAAAACAAGGTCTACCGGTGATGACGGTAGCCCATAGGAAACTAAGGGTCACTACACGGCTTAGTCAGCAATGGTTTCACCCGTATGAGTATCTCATTCTGCGCCTAGCTAGCGTTCTCACAAGCATAGTAGTAATTGTGATGGTAACGGTTTTCGAAGGATCACTTTAAACGTTTAAATAAAAACCTGTGAACTCACCAGCATTATATGTTGACTCTTTTAGCATGTTTTCTCAGGTCGCTAAGGTAGCAGCTGTCGGATAGGCGCACGAGGTCGCACTGGAGTCGTCTCGCGTCTAGGGTCTCATTTGCACGTTTTGGAATCATGAACTTTTGAACTTATGTTTTATTTATGCATGACTTTTGTAAACTTTAAATGCTTCCGCACTGTTGAATGATGGTTTTAAACTTATGCATGATTTCTGTTTACGTATGTTTTACATTTAGACATCGTTTATTGTGACCGTTGACTTAGATCCTGGTGTGTCACACGCCTCGCGGTAGAACTCCGCAGGTGGAAATTTGGGGGTGTGACATAAAGACCAACAAAAAAAGTGAGGGTGGAATCTAATTTCCTATGGCACATCTAAAAGCTCTTATGAACCTATCCTAACAGTCTTTAACCTTAATCCTAAGTCTCCACAAACTCCTATCCTGGACCATGTCCTCAGAGAGGTGTAACTCTTGTAGATCTTTCCTAATCCTTTCATCCCAAGTCAACCTGGGCCTACCCCTACCCCTCCTCCCCACCACAGTAAGGTTTTCCACCGCCCTAACTGGCTCCGTCATCTGTCTCCTCTTCACATGCCCGAACCACCTTAGTCTCCCTTCCTTTATCTTATCGGATATACTAGTATATAACAAATATAAGAACCACAATCCTAAGTAGGAAAACCTACCAAAAATTGTAACCAAATACAGTAAAAACACCAAAAAATGTAAATCAATGGCACGGTATTTATCACCAAAATCACGAGAAAGGGGAAAAACTAAAAAACCCACATGCAAAATCATCAAAAATTGCAATTACAGACTAAAACCCCCCAAATAACTCCAAAACTTGTAAACCCCCAAATCACAAAAAAAAAAAAAAAAAAAAAAAAAAAAAAAAAAAAAAAAAATTGCACAACTTATTTTTTTTGGGAAGGACAAACCCTTATGTAAATCAATGGCAAGACACAAATGATGTAAAAACACAATAAAAATAAGGATGATACATAAAAACAAGAACTAGGTTACAAAAAACGACACTTACATTTTTTCTTCTTCAAAAACCGTTTCACACACGTAATGATGTTGTAAAATCAAAAGATCAATCGCCTTCTTCGGTCCTTCAGTCGTCTCCGGCCGTTAGTCGATCAATCGTCTTCACTGGGTTTTTGATTTTTTTGAAATTCTGACCCATATGGAGAGAGAGAGAGAGAGAGAGAGAGAGAGAGGGAGAGAGGGGGGGGGGTGGGGCGTTCCACTAAAAAAAATTTCACTTCACTGATTTTTACCAATCTTACACTGTCACATCACTTCACTTCACTGGTTCACTTAACTGAAACGCTTTTTTTGAGGCAGCACTCCACTGATTCTTTACCCAACAATCAATTATTTTCACACATAATAATAATAATAGCACAACACACCAAATCCTAATCCTTTTCTTCTTTCCATCTCTTATCTTCTTTTCTTGATCTCTTCTTCTTCCACACTCTTCTTCTCTGCATCTCTTCTTTTTTCAGATCTGCCAACACATTTTCTTAAAGCTTTAACCTTTAAAGATCTTTATCATTCAATAATGGTTGTTGATTCCGGGTAACAGTGGTGGTGATGATGATAGTTGGGAAAAAGGTGGCATAAAAAGAAACAATATTTTATTTAAAATCACGGGTTCACATCCGTTAACTACAACCAGGATTTGGTTCACGGATTCACTATCAGCAACGGTGGCGACGGTGTTACCATGCCGGTAATGGGGTACCCGTAACCAAATCTGGTAGCACCCCGTCCCCCCTAAGAGAGGTTTGATTATGCTCTGGTTTTGTCAGGCTAGAAGAAAAAATGATGAAAGAGAATGGGGTGATAGTTTACCATAATACCCTCTAGGATTATTTTATTATTATCTTGATTAAAGAAATAAACAAGTGGATGAAAGATGACAAAAAAAAACTATGTGGCACAATACTAACCACTCGGTGTTCTTCCAACTCAGATAGGTTCTCATTTTACCCTTTCCCTATAATATGTATTTAAATGATAATGTTTGTTATAGTCGTTTGAATGTTTACTCCTGTCATCGTCGTGCAATATGTGTTGTAATAAATTCAACTTATATATTACCTTAGATAGTAATAAATTAGGATATTCATTAATAATAGTTAAACAATTTATCGTTAATTACATTAAAATGAAACTCGTTCATCCAATGGATTGTTTGAAAGGTTAAACGCACGAATTTTGTCCAAAGCTTTCCTGATAACACTTTTTTTTTTCTTCTAAAACTATTTTTTTTTTGTTTTAAAATAAAACATTATATATATATATGATGCCTACATGTCAATTCTTAATCCTTCTCACACTTCTTACGAAATATGTCTTTTGTACAGGAACCTAAACCTATATATATATATATATATATATATATAGGTAGAGATCCTAAGAGAACCAACCCCTATTTGAAAACTGAGAGAACCATTCTGAGCCACACATTTCATATAAAGGCATTTTTTTTTTTTTTTTTTTTTTTTTTTTTTTTTTTGCTTTAATCGCACATTTTTATGCAAGGAAATTTTTTTTTTATTTTTTTGAATTTTTTTTCATTTATACATATGTGTATATGACAATTATACATATGTGTATATAGCAATTACACATATGTGTATATAGCATTTTTCAGCTATACATATGTGTATATTTCAGTTATACATATGTGTATATAGCATTATACATATGTGTATAATGCAATTATACACATGTGTATACTGAAAAAAAAATACAAAAAAAATAAAAAAAAAATTTTCCTTACATATAAAGCAGCGATTTGTGCAAAAATATATATATATATATATATATATATATATATATATATATATATATATATTTTTTTTGCCTTAGAGAAATGTGTGGCCCAGAATAGTTCTCTAGTTCTCAATTTGGGGAAAGGTTCTCATTTGAACCAAATCCTATATATATATATTATTTATGCCTAATCACAACAACAATTTGGAGCAATAGCGGCGACTAGAAGTCTCCACTATTAGTGGCGCGGGTTGTCGCTGAAGGTATTAGCGACGACATGTCGCCGCTATTGATCACACCGCTAAAGGTATTAGCGGCGACTAGTCAATTTTTTTTATAATTTTTAACCTGCTTTTTATACAAAATTAACCTGCTATTGCTCTTAGTACGATAGAACCCCCATTGTCATATCATATTCCCATTCAACGGCCAGATCTTGATCGTTTATGTCATGACGTGGATTAGAGGAATAGCGGCGATCCGTGACAAGCCGCCACCATTGGTGTCATCACCATTGCTCAAAGTTGTTGTAGTGAATAGTTTTAGATGGATAATACTAAAAAAAACTAATCATGTATACTATATCTATAGATTAATTTTTTTTCTTCTGATTTTTGAAAGTAAAAGCATAATCATGATTGAGAAAAATTACATCACGATAGCGGGCAGGCGGTTACGTTGCCACCGGCCTCTTTCTGAATGACAAACCCTAATATACTAAAAACGTAACATTGCCCACCCCGAACCGAGACACCACTATTAATAACTTGTTGGACCCTGGTCAAAAGAAAACGGGTAGCATAAATTTTAGAATTCCTGATAACGGTTTATTATATAGAGAGATCGATATAGATTTCAGGATATCCAAGTGTTTTTTTTAAAGCGACGCATCAGTTAGTCTAAGAGTGTGTGTAGTGGTGAGGGGTTATGTGGGGGTTATGGTATTAAAATATTAAAAAGTAATAGAAGGGGGGTTATGTGGGGGTTATGGAAAAAGATGTGTAGTGGGAAGGGGGTTATGAGAGGGTTATAAATGATTGGGTAATCATTGCTTTTTATTGTTTTTTATTTAAATAAGAATATTAAATAGTTTAAATTATTTTTCATTAAATATATAAAACTTACAAATACTAAAAAAAATTACAAATACTAAAAAACAACAAATACTTAAAAAAAAGTTACAAATACTTAAAAAAACTAGTCGTCGTCGTCTCCTTCTTCGTTTTCTCCTTCTTCTTCTTCTGCTTCTTCTTCTTCTTCTTCTCCTTCTTCTTCTTCTTCATCTTCTTCTTCTTCTTCTTCTTCTTCTTCTTCTTCTTCTTCTTCTTCTTCTTCCTGGCTTTGATGAATCGGGCGAATCGACCATGCTTCCTCCACCAAATCCGCCTTCAACGCATTATGTATATCCTTGGAACGCAACATGGCACTGTTTTGGAATCTCTCCTGCTGTGTCGCTTGCGTCCCTGGAACATCTTCTTCTGTTACATAGTTTGTGCATATTGCCTTTCCTTCGTCTTCAAGTATCATATTATGCATTATGATACAAGCATACATCACCATTCTAATCCTTTCTTTTTCCCACATACGACAAGGATTTCTTACAAAATGCCATCGTGCTTGAAGACAGGCAAAACACTTCTAACGTCCTTTCTTGCAGACTCATGAACTCTTTTAAAATATTGCCTTTTTTTTCATCTTGTGTCTGACTAAACGTTTTGACGAGCATTGAATACTCCGGATATATACCATCCGCCAAGTAGTATCCATGCTCATAGTAATTATTATTTGCATAAAACCCACATTTCGGTATTGTTCCGCCAATGTAAGACTCTAGCAATGGCGAAAACTGAAAAGTATTTATGTCGTTCATACACCCGGCTAGACCAAAGAAGGCCGACCAAACCCACATGTCTTGTGAGGCAACTGCTTGTAAAACCAACGTTGGTCCCTTTTGGTCACCGCGTGTATGTTGACCTCGCCATGCGGTTGGACAAGCATACCATCGCCATTAACGACAATCTATACTACCAATCATACCGGGTAATCCATGTTTTTGAATATGCGTTTCATATAGTTGTTGAAGGTCGCTCCATGTCGGGTTTCTCAAGTATCTTTTTCCATATAATTGGCATATACCTAAAAAAATCAAATGTATATATAAAAAATATGTACCTACTATATGTATATATATAAAAAAATCAAATGTATATTTGTAAATACCGTAGCAGAAATACTCCAAAGTATCGCGTGTGGTTTTCTTCGCCATCTTCAAATACTCATCATTGATATCATATGTGTTCCCGTAGGCGAGTACACATATTGCGGAAGTCACCTTTTGAATTGCGGTGAATCCTAAACACCCTCTAGCGTCGAGTTTTTGCTTAAAGTAGTCATAGGCGGACTCTAAATCTCCGGTGATGCGCAAAAATAAGTTTTTAAGCATCCGAAATCTTCGTCTAAACAAATTAGGGCCGTAAACCGGATTGGCATTGAAATAGTCATTCATCAAACGCTCATTGGCGGCTACACGGTCTCGCTCTATATATTGCCTAGACAATATCGGCCGTGGGGCGGAAGTACCTACAACTTCAACCGTGCTACACGCTAGTTGAACCGCACTCGTAACGGCCGCCTCCTCTTCCGCGCCGTCATCTTTAAAAAACCGATTATATAGATCGATAAACGAATCATCGGAGTGAGGAGGGGACGACATTTTGATGATTTGTTTGTGTGTTGAATTTGTTTGAGGGTTATAGTTTTGTATGTGTGTAAATGTGTGTGTAGTATATGGATATCACATATATATATATATATATAGAGGATGAATTTTTTTTTTTTTAAAGTAATATGACCGTTCAACGGTCAGATTTGAAAACCAAGAACACAACGCTCGTTATGAGCAAAACAATTCACCACCAAAACGCCCCCATAGCGCCTGGGGGGGGGGGGGGGGCGGGCGGTGTTCCCGGCGCTATGGATGGCTAAAACGCCTATAACGTTGGCCACTACACACACCCTAAGTCTAAAGAAAAATAATATAAGATGCCAAAGAAAAGAATTGTTCTTTATTTAACTACGAATAAAAGTATGATATTTAATTATTCTTTGCTTTGTTCGTTGAAAAGTGAAAACCATCAAAATGATAAGTTGGCCTAGCACACTATATCAAGGTGACAATCACATTTAAAATCGAATGTGTTGTATATCAATCACGAAGACACGAAGGTACGCATTAAATTCTTCTTTGTTTTCAAGTGTCTTTATTTTTTAAGCCTTCCAAAATCCAAATCTACTTCATTTAATTTCTTATTAATGTGTGTATCGTATGCTGTAGTTAATTAACATATCACATTTGAAAGTGTAAGAGATAAGAAGAATTATAATGGAGTTCAAAGAGGTACAACCAGAAGAGATCATCCAACATGATCATCCACTCATTCTCGAAGATTTGCAATCAATGTATCAAAACTATCAAGAAGACGATGATGATTTTGACGACCATGATTTGATCAACACGCAAAAATTTAAGTGCAAATGTGCCGTTTGTGGATATCAAATCGATTGGTACCACAGATATTACTACAAATGTAGCCAGTCATCATCATGCTCTTACTCGCTCCACAAATCCTGCCAAGAATTGTCCACAACCCTTCGATTTCCAGCACACCCTATCCATCCTCTTCGCCTTAATAAAAGATCAAATTCCTGGAGTTGTCATAGTTGTCTTATAAAACATCAGAATGGTATTTGTTACCATTGTTCTATATGCGACTATGAAATCGATCTACGTTGTGCAACATTTGGTGAGCAAACTATGATTCATCATCCAGGGCACCCACACCCACTGACCTCTATTACCCTTGACCCCACTTTGAGCAAGTGTTATGCTTGTGGCAAAAAACATGAAGGGGTTTTCTACCATTGTAGTACTTGCTTTTACTTCTCAATCCACGTTGATTGTGTTACGCTACCATTCAAGTTAAGTTTAGAGCATCATGTTCACTTGCTCACTCTTTCGTATTCTTTTACGGTTATACCATATCATAGAAAGTGCAGGATTTGTGCAACGAGTATTAGCAAAAGAGATTGGCTATACAAATGTAGTAAATGCCGGTACTACGTCCACCTCGATTGCGCAACATCACGAAGAGAGCCCTTCATGTCCATCCTCTCACATGGTAAATCTTCACACACATATGAAAAATGCTTATTGACTAATGATTTTTGTTTCAATTTTTGAAAAAGTGTTCGGATTAACTTTTCTGATAGGTAAAATTAATAAGTTATTTTAAAAAGTGTTAATTATGTTCAAACCACACACCTAGACTAGAGCTTCGATAGCTCATTTATTTTGGACACGGTTTAATTCGTTGTAATCCTGTCACCTAGTAGAACTCAAATTCCCTAAATAATAATTATATTAAACTCAAATGCGAATAATTATTTACGTCCAGAACTAAATTGAAAACATATATTTTATACAAAATTTAACACCACCCTAATTAATTTAGGTTCCAAAGAGTAAAGACACCTCTCAATTCTGCCGCAAACTGAAATAGCAATAGAAAGTTGTCTCTTGGTTTCATTCATCATTCCATTTCCATCATTGATTACATAGAGGAAAATACAACTGCAACCCCCATGTTACTAACATTTAGGGAATTAATTTAAAATTAACTGCAAGAATAAAATAAATGAAAATAATATAGAAGAAAAATAGCAAAACTGAAAGGAAACTAGAAGTGTTGATGACTACTCAAATTCCCTAAATAATAATTACATAAAAAAATAAATAATTTTTCTCACCTATACTTAGCACTAAACAAAGACGTTGTTACATATTTAACAAGTGACCTTATTCGAAAAAAAATACGCCGCTTTTTTGGTTTTCTTCCTCAAAACACATAAAAATATATTTATATTCCAGGCTCTTTTAAATAGTTTGTTGTATATGGTTTTCAAGAGTTTTCTCAATTGAAGGGGTTGTTTGGTAGCCTCTGAATGATCATTAAGAGGCTACATCTGAATAGTTCATAGCCTCTTAATGGTTAAGATATAATCTTAAGTACGAATGGTTAAGAGATAACATCTTAATGGTTGTCTCTTAACCATTCAGACTTAAGGTTACCTTTTAACCATTCTGAGGTTATGGATCATTAAGAGATAGCCTCTGAATGGTCATTAAGAGGCTACCAAACAGCCCCGAAGTGGGATTTTATTCTATTATTTACCTATATATGTGTGGGCGTGAGCACGTTTGTGTGTATAATGGCGTAAAATTGCCTACTACTGCACTGATGTGGCGTAGGGGTGAACTTTTTGTTGTCCAAGTGTCATCATGCCATTAGATGACTTAATGATAATTTTTTCTTAAAGTTTCTCAATTTTGCTGGTCAAAATGGGTTATTTAGGCGATTTTCACTTCATAAAAAACTTATGTGTTTTGACTTTACCTTTTTCATTGTCTTAGGCATGGGGAGAAGTGATACAAATTTAGAAGCTGTTGATCATTACCCTAACATTCTCCACTACCCACTCCCTGATGAATCCTACAACACCCTACAACAACACATTCTTAAAGGGGATTATCGACACTTTGATCAACTTATAGTTGATAAGGAAGGTTTGTACACACATTCCAGTCATACTCACTCATTACGCCTTATCAACACACTGGAGACAAGCATATTTGGAATTCTTCACAATCCAATGATGAGGATTAAGTTGCTATGCGACGGATGTTTGAGACCCATTACAACAACCCCATTTTATGTGTGCAATAAACGTTGCAACTTTCATCTCCACGAGTTGTGCACAAGACTACCTAGCGAGCTTGAACACCACCCAGGCCACCCACAACACACACTTGTTCTCTTTCACTCTCCTCCTAGTGACTTATCTTATACAGGGTTTAAATGCAATATATGCGGATTATGTTGCAATGGATTTGGATACGTTTGTTCCCAATGCAAGTATCAGGTCGACGTGAATTGTGGATTTATACCTGAAAGAATTACTCATGAAGCGCACCCGAATCACTTACTTTCAAGAGTAGATGCATCACACATCCAATCCGAAATGGCATGCAACGCTTGTGATACAATCATTATTAAAAGCGAATTTTGTTTTAGATGTAACTTTTGTGATTTCTACTTGGATATGAGGTGCGCATTGCAGTTGCTAAAATCAATAAAGCACAAGTATGATAAGCACCCCCTAAAGCTGAGTTACTGCCCAATTGAGGACCACAAGAGTGAATACTTTTGTGAAGTTTGTGAGGAGGAGCTTATTCCAGAAAAGTGGTTCTACCATTGTCAAGAGTGTGGGCAGTCAATACATTCTGCTTGTGCTCCCTTAATACTCCGGTCCGAACAAGATGTAAATTATTCTATCCATGACCAAGAAGGTGTTTATAAATATCTTAATATGAAGTTTGGGCATTCATTTACATTTCACGGTGGTCACAAGCATCCCGTGTCATTAGTTGCGGGTACCAAAAGTGATGCTTGCTGCCACTTTTGTACAGGCGAATCACAATCCTTATTGATCTTCAAGTGCTTTAGATGTAAATTTGCTATACATGTCGATTTTTGTGCCCCAATACTCCTGAAGAAGCAATCCAACAAATTCTCTAAGGGAATTTTAGGGATCTTTCGAGAACGAAAAGCTAAGAAAGAAGCTTTCAAGCATTTTAGACTGCTTTTTAAACGTGAAGAAAAACGCGAACGGAAAAATGTAGTTGTAACTTTCTTTCCAACTGAAGTTAAGAGACCTGTCACATGGCATTGAAAATATGTAAATCATGTAATTATTACTTTTGTTATGTGTCGCTTAATTTTGTTAATACTTAGGTCTCGTACACTTTAATAATACTTAAGTGTATCATATAACGCTTGTTTTATACACGGGATGAGTTCAATAAGGAACTTAAAAAAAGCGGGAAACCAGAAAACCACCGGTAAAAGTGTTTAACATATTAAAAGAATTTGAATTTTTTTTTTTAAAAGCCTAGAAAAAATGTTATAAATTCTACAAAAATATGTTTTTTTTTTCTTCATTTGAATGGATTCTACATGTGTTTATATGTAAAAATCCTAAAAACATATGTAAACGTATTTTTTTTATATTTAAAAATAATTTTTTAATAAATATTTTACATGTTAAATGAGTGATTCCACGGTTACCATTTTGCACCGAACCTCACACTACAACTTTTATATGAATATGTTTGGTTTGCCTAATTATTGTAGTAATAGTACAAAAATTGTTCGTACTTTTAGTTGTGTTTTGAGATAATTGTAAAACTGGTAATTTTCTTCCCGGCTCGCGTTGCGCCGCCACTCAAGTGATTACCGACATGATTCATTAAGTGTATCTAAATAGAGGCGTTTGCATTTCTAAGTAATCTTGTTCAACATTTATAGGCCTTATAACCCTTGTGTCGTAAAATATGAATCCTGCAATAATATATACATCAAAACAATAGGTAGAACAATCATTACTTGTAACTCCGTAAATGTCTTCGTTTTGTCTTAAATCTATAGATTTTAAATTTCAAATGCATTACTATTACTAATCACCCTATAAAAGTAGTTTTAAATAGCCACTGCATAATTTGTAATGTTTACATACATTAAGGATGAAAGTACAGTCTCCTACTAATCCAAATTCCAAAGGGATTTTTTCTTGTTTGGCAATTCAGAAATAACCAAGTACACCAATATGAAAAATAAAATTCAAAATCGTGATTATAAGTACAAAAGTAGATCGAGCAATTGATGAACTTGAGAATCGTCTATTCTGGAAATGTACAGTTCTTGGTTGAAGAAAAATATCTTCAAATTAACCTACATTTTTCATGAAAGGTTCGTATTATAAGACGAAATTGGAGAAAAAACAACAGGAAAATGAAGAAACCATCTTACAGAATTGAGATGTATTTGAAGCAAGAGGATATAAAGGAAATGGATCTATATAACTAAATAGGCTGACATCGGGATCTCGTGAAGAGTGGTAAACGAATTCTTGCTTGCGTCGCTGTAATAAAACCTGTGACAAATGAACAGGTCGAGTCGTCAAAGTCAGGCGTCAAGGGGTTAACAACTGACTGTTGATTTGTAAAATGTAGAACTGCTATTTTGATCCAATGCTGAATGCTTTCTCTTTGGAGACCTGAATTTAAGAGACATCAATTCTAAATGACATAAAAAAATGTTGTGCAATAGTAGGTGAATAGCTACCAATTACGCAAACATGTTGAACAGAGGTAGTTATATGCAAACACTAATTGCAAATCATCTTACTAAAGTAACCTACAATGACTAAGAAAAGGAATTACAAAACTAAGGTGTTAAGAAAGCTGTATAAATTTTACATATGCTAACCAGGAGAGTTGACCACTCACGAACCAGCCCTTCAAATGACACTTCTCCGCTCTTCTAATGTTAGCTTTCCTTGATATGCAGAAGCTCGTTAGGTATTAACAAAACCTATCATTCTTAATGTGTTAATAACAATCTTTATGCTCTTAACAATCTACCATTTTACTCATGTACCCATAACACCAAAAGCCCAAAAGCACAACAAATTGGGATCTGTAATTAACCAACAACAGCCATGACATATCAACAATCATCCGCAAACACACACTAAAAGTTGAAAAAACACAGACAAAATGGTATTTTAATCATAAAAAGAAACATAATCTAAATTATAATCGCCATGTAAGATACATGTATTGACCTGATATCCAGCCACCCATTTTATAGCGTTTGACATTGGCTCGGTAATGGGTGGGACCACAAAAGTGTAAACCTATGGCTTAGAATTTGGTTCAGCCCCAAACATTGAGCATTAGTCAGCCTCTTGTACTTCATTGACTCCTCAAAGCCTCAAGCTTTCTCCCAAAAAGACCCACTCATGTTGGGAAAGTGTAAGACAATCCCACATGATTAGCACAAAATTCTAGTGTTGAAATTACACAATAATACAAAGTTTTATAAGAAAATGGTATCATGTTGTAGACCATGTGTAGTGGGAAGGTGAAATGGGCGTGGAAATGCCCCCCAAAAACGCCCCATAACGCTCCAACACTGCCCCTGGGGCGTTTTGTTTCTTTTTTGGCTTTTGGCGTGAAAATGTTAACGCCATTTTTGGCGTGAAAACAGGTGGAGAAATGGGGGCCAATAATAAAACTCCAAGTTGAGTGAGGTAGCGTCATATCATATACCACTACATGTGTTCTTAGAAGATGTAATGTAGAAGGTGGTATTGAGTGCTTTACCGGTATACTATTTCTCAGTTTTCAAGGCGCCATCAGCTGTGTTGAAGACTATTGACGGTATACGAAGACGGTTTCTTTGGGGTGGTACTTCAAACACGCGTAAAATTCGGTGGGTGGCTTGGGAGAATATCATCAAACCAAAAAGGGTGGGTGGGCTTGGGGTGGGGAATCTCGAAGACATGAATATGAGCTTGATGGTAAAGTGGTGGTGGAGATACAAAGGCTTACCGGATCATCTTTGGAAACACACGATTGATGCAATACATGGGGGCGCAAGAGAGTTATCATTTCTTCCATACATAAAGGGTGCGGGTGGGGTGTGGAATACCATTGCAGGGCTGGATAAAGAATTTGCGAAGAAAGGATTGCAATTAGAGAAACACCTCGTTTGTTCGTTGAAGGACAGGAGCAAGACATTGTTTTGGGGGGATAACTGGGTCTCTGGTGGGAAGTTAAAAGATATGTTCTCGAGTTTGTTTGCCTTGTGCAGGAGAAAAAAAGCAAAGGTGATTGACAATTACACGCGGGTTGGGAATACAATTAATTGGGGATGGGAATGGGTTAGACAACCTTCTACAGTTGCGGAGCTGGATGATTGGAGTCGACTGCAGTCCATTTTGTCCGGTCAGCGGCTGCAGGTGGGTGTTGACGATTGGCTGTGGAAGACAGACAACAAAGTGTGTGAATTTTCGGTGAAACAAGTAAGGAAGGACCTGGCGGAAGCTACCACGGGTCAAAATAATTATGCTGGTTTCAAATGGAGCAAAGTGGCACTGCCGAAGGTAAATTGTTTCGTTTGGAGGGCGACTCAAGGTGGCATTCCGACTGCAGATCGGTTGGCATTAAGGGGTATGGTTCTGGAGTCAGATTTATGTAAGAGATGCGAAGACGAAGCCGAGTCAATTGATCATGTACTGGTAGATTGCTTCTGGGCGAAACTGTGTTGGTGGCATGTATGCAGATGGGTCAAAATCCAGATTCCGGACCATGTCGCGTCTCTAAATCAGGTATTGGAATGGGGCTGCAATATGCAAGGTTCGACGAAGTGGAAGAATGCAATATACGCGATAATTTTGATGACTATTTGGCGAATTTGGTTGGCCAGGAATGCAAAGGTTTTTAACAACGAGAACACGCCGGTGACTAGAATGGTGGATGATATCAAAGAAAACACCTTTTGGTGGATGTCAAAGAGATCGAAGCTCACGGGTATTGATATGGCAAAATGGTGGGCATTTGAGGAAATCAACTTCGCGTGAAACAGAAGGTGGATATTTGTATTTGTAGATTGTAAAAGTATGGTTACAATTTTTTGATGAAATGTAGGTTGGTGTTGGCTTGTAAAAAAAAAAAATTAGGCTTTGGGATGTTTCTTTTCCTACAAATCCTAAGGCACCTTTATTTTACCCCGAGAAGCAAAAGGCCAAAACATTTATTTACTTTTCTTGTACCACAAAATCTCAATATCCAATTTTAAAGCAACACCTCACAATTTTTTTAATAATAGTTATAATAACTACCTGTTGATCTGCGTTTTCAAGGTTTCACAGAAAATGTGATTGGAATATATTTATAGATTTTGAGTCCCATTTTACTGTAAATAAAACATACACATATCACCAAACATCACCAAGATTTAAATCTATAACTAAAAAGACAACATGATAGGAACCAAACCTGAATACGAAGCTTTTTGAACTCATAACCTCACCAATGTTCTACGGCGTTTGATGAAAAATGTGCTTTTCTTCATTCGATCAAGTTGATCAAGCCCTTTCCAGTTTTCATACAATTCACTTAATTCCTTATGTTGACCACCTGCTTCAACTTCAACTCATCAATCAAGTGTCCACCTAAACCCATGATGGCTCGTATATACAATTAATGTTTACCTTTTTTTTTTCAAAAGTCAAATAAGGTATGATCTGCCAATTAAAATTCCTCAATACCGGAGTGTGTTAAGAGAATGAAAGATAACAATATAAAAGAACGCAATAAACGACAGATTTCTACATAACCAAATTATTATTGAATTAATACAACTACCATAAAAACATGTAATTGCCTGTGCAGGGGATCCACGCAAAAGGTCCACCACATTCCATGACAGCTCTTTTGGAAGAACAATCAACATTTTCACACAAACATGCCTACCTGTTCCGGAATCTTCGCCAGTTACCCAGCGGACAGCACCTACTCACCACATCAACATTAGCCGATGGATTATTGTTCAAGGACACTTGATCTAACAAAATAGCAAACATGCAATAATAAAGGGCTTACGGGAAACTAAGTGAGAACCTAACCGCTTGACTGCCCGGTGCCACCAAAGACTACCGCCAAAACAATGATGAAAACGTCGTCATGTGGCTCAATTGCGGCGAGGCTCTTATAGTGCAATTGTGCAAAGCTACAACTAAAAAAAGAAGCGGTATTAGTGTAACCAAGTATTTTTTTCGTGTAGTACAGAAATACATTGTAAGGTGTGTTTAGAAGTATAACGTAAAAAGATCTAAATGGGTTAGCAAATAAACAGCTGGTTGACTAATCACATCGCACTCAGATTCAGATACGACCCGTTTACCAGGTGCGGTTGCATTACCACTACCCGGGTGTTCAGAACCTAGAAAAGGGTGGCATTCAACCACGACGACAAAACATGTAAATGTACAACATCCTAATATTTTCTTCAATCAGTAAGAAATCCCAATTTATTAAGTCAATTACCTGTTAAAATTGAGTAAGTGTAAAAATTAATTTCATTTCAATTTAATTGAAATCTTGGGTAGCCTAATTTTTTCCTATGGTGAGGACTGAGGAGTTTTAGGCATGAAACAACAGCAACACATACATATTGTTCCAACTTAAATGTCATCAAAATTAATCTAGTGTGTAACTAACGCTGTTTAAATAGAGAAACATGAAGTGACGACCATAAAAAAGAACAAAGCATCAAACTCCGGTTGCTCTCGCATCTCCTTCTCTCTCTCTCTCTCTCTCTCTGGGTGTGCAGATGAGGTGTGGAAAAACCTCCTAACCAAAATAATAATCATGATAGAGGTCTTCAAACAGGTTAAATCTAGGAACGAAAACTCAGATTTAACACGAAAGCAAACCTGGAAAATGATCAAACTTTCTGTCTTCTTAGAATTGGAAATCGAAACACCTTTAGGGATTTGGGGTGTGAGGCGATGAAAAATAAAATGATGCAGAATGTAAGGATTAGAGGATCAAGAAAGAGGCAAAGCAACACGTGTACCCTAACTGCACCGTTCTATACCACGTGTGCCCAAAAAATACACGTGTAAACACACAAAAAAAAGGTGGAAAAAGCCCAAAAATGGATTCGAACTCGGAACGTGGCTGATATAAACATAACAGGATACCACTGAACCAACTACAATAATTCATAACATTACTCGCAAATAACAAATATGAACTCGAAATAAAACAGAAGAAGCTATAAAAAAAGACCAACAGTGCCTGGATTGTCCAGGCGCTGTTCAAATCACTTCATCTTTTAATATAGTCTAATGATTTTTTTTTTAACATGTGTTACTGTTTGGTGTCTTCTCGCCCTTATTTTCCTACCTCTCTCTGCTACGACTAAATAATAATATTAAAAAATAATTAAGTAAACTTATTCATATTGTTATATTAAGGGGGCAGGGCATCACCATAATTTTCCACGGGTACCCGGTACCCCGCTACCAGCACGGTAACACCACCGCTAGTAGTGCTGGTAGAGGTCTCATGGACCTTTTGCTGGTTCTAGTTAACGGGTAGTGGAGTGGATATTTTAATGAAACGGTCATTTTTTTATTGTTTTATTATTTTTGAACGTTTATTATTTTTTATTTTTTTAACCGTTTATTTTTTTGACCGTTTTATTATTTTTGACCGTTTATTTTTTACCACACTATGTAAACACTATATCACACATACAATTTTATACAACTACATACATGAATATGGGTTGTGGCAATTTGTTTCCTATTACGTATCGTCAATGATCATCCCGCGCAAACCGCCAAGCTACAAACAACCCACCGGTTACACACCAACCGACAAACCCTCATACTTTAAAGTAGGGGCGCAAACGAGCCGAGCTGAGCTCGAGCCTTGCATTATCGAGCTAGGCTCGTGACAATTTTCAGAAGCTCGAGCTCGATTCGAGCTTTGTATATTTAAGAACTCGAACTCGGCTCGAAAGCTCGATCAAAGTGTATGTGGCAAGAGTTTAAACGAGCCCCGGATCAGCTCGAGCTCGTTTTGGACAATTAAGGAGCTCGTTTTGGATTATTAATGACTCGTTTTGAACCATTAATACGCTTGCTTTGGACAATTAAGAAACCCAAGGCCCAAAGTAATTTAGTTAATGCATGGGTTGCAATACAATTGGGCTATATATTATTAATTTTCATATATAAGCAAAGCTCGATAAGGCTCGACGAGCCCAACCGAGCTTTACATTCGAGGCTCGAGCTTGATAACTAAATGAGCTTTATAAAAATTACAAATACTAAAATAAAAATTACAAATACTAAAAAAATACAAATTACTACTCGTCGTCGTCTTCTTCTTCATTTTCTCCTTCTTCTTCTCCTTCTTCTTCTTCTTCTGCAGCCAACTCCTTAGGCGTGGGAAGATTCACAAATGAGGACGGAACAGTCAATGGGTTTTCAGCTGCACAACAAGAATAAAAGTTATAACCCCACCTCATGGGGAATATAATCAAAGTATAATATAGCGAAAGAAAGGCTTACCAGTTGCGATCTTCACTGTCGTGATGTAAATGAACTTCCGCGATGGAGGGGGTTTTATTGGCACCTTTACTTTCGACCCCTTCGTCACACCCTACGGAGGAGCTACATTGACTAGGACAGTAGGAACAGCTTTTGTTGTCTGCGAGATGACTGGCCCAGTCGTGCGGTCAGGAATTTGCACCTGAGTTCGGGCCAAGTCATCTATCCACTGCCGAAACATTTCACCAGGCACTTTTTTCGCAGTCACTGCAGGGAATTGATGCCTGAGGCGTTTAAGAAGAGCCTCCTCCTCTGATTCAGTATCCTCATCATCGCTATGCGAAGCGGAGGAGGACGGAGCACCCTTTGACTTGGTAGACCGTTTCCTTGAAGGTTTTGGACCAGCGCCCGAAGACATGGGTGTTAGAACTCAAATAAACAACAAATTTTAAAACGAAGACAGTCACGGGAAGACATAGTTGCCACCTGTACATGCCAACTTCTTGCGACTCCGTGAGGACGCGTCAAGATCTATTACAACCTTTCTGTGGGGCTCGATACCCGCACCTGCCAATAAGGGTGCAGCGAGTTAGTACGCCAAGGCGTCGACGATTGAGCACCCTTCGGGCGTGGCATGTGTTCAAATATTAGCAATAACATAAGTTTGGTGAAAATAGCTCTTACCTGTACGGTGAAAATGAGGAGGTGGATTCACGAACTCTGGAGTCAAAAAATTCGGCAACATCCTATCAAGGACATATTCCGCACAAATAGGGGTGGGTTGGAACACAACCCTTGCTGCCCCTCTCTGGGCAAACAAGTCAAACTTCTTTACACCTCTTGCGCATAAAGAAGGACTTAGGTCAATATTCATAGAAAGTATTACCCTTCAAGTTAGGCTATATGCATACCTTCCGCGGGCAAGAATGGGTCATATCCAGCAAGGACACCTAATCGGCTGAGACCAAGCATCACCTACACCCCCTCTGGACATCGATGCATCGCTAATGGGGTGGCATGCTCAACTAACATCTTGTACCAAGCTTCTTGTTTATAGTTGGCCATCGGAGGAAACTCAACAATTTTCTCCTTAACACTAATAGCCATCTACTGTAGGGGCGTAGGAATGACTCCCCTGTTCACATAGAAAAAATTATCTTTCCAGTTATACATTGACTTTGGATTCTCAGTGGTCAGCTGCGTCACCTTGCGCCGGGTCCCCAGGCTATACCACCCACCACCTCGAACTTCCTCCCAAACATAGAACACGTTTAATTTTTCAAAAGAGGGCTCCATGTCTAGTGCACGACATGTGGCTTCAAAATGGATAATCTGGAGGAGCCTATAGGGGCTCATCTGACTCGGATGAACACCATACGTCAACAGGGTGTTTACAACGAACTGGGTAGTGGGTAACCGAAAACCGCACCTGGTGAAGAAAGATTCATACAGGGTTATCTTCCCTTTGGGAGATTGCAGTGCCATTTTACCCTCAGTCGGCAACTCCGGCTCCCAAGCCTCTTGAATCCCATATTGATCAAGAAACGTGTCAAAGGCACCAGCCTGCCATTTGATGGTTGTAGGATCAATGCCTTTGGAAGAAGAGTCTTCTTTTTTATTGCCCAGTCTCTAATGGAGACTCTTTGGCCATTTCGTCAAGATCCAGAATGAGAGTAGAGGAGAAGCAAGGAAGAAAGAAGTATACTTTTACAGAGGAAGGTAGAGAATGTGTTAAGAAAGAGGGAAGGAAGGGATTTTGAAATATATATATGCTGGCAATAAATGCTGTTGACGTATATGTACGGATGAGGGGGAGACTTTTAGACGCTCATCCACTGATCGCATGACACGTGTCCCACGACAGTCGAGGAGATGACACATGCGTGAATCGCCGCTCACGCGCCTGACACAGTTCAGAGAACGTGTCCGATGGGACGTCAACCGTCATGGTGCAACGTTCCATCTACGCTGACAAGACGGCTCCACGTTTTCACCTAAGCTCAATGGCAGACAACTGGCATCTTCTCACCCATGACGTGTCACAAGCGCTGCGGACGATTGACGTAAACTCATAAGTCTCGTTGTCCGCAATGTGCATCCATTCACTCATGGGTGCAGCTCTGCATTCCAATCTTTCCCGCAATCCTTTCTCCGTAATAATCTTCCCGCATCAAAATCGCCACATCACCTCCACATACTACACGTCAACCCAGATGACACATCACAAACAGGTGGATAAGCTTTCATCCGAAATTGACAATTTAAGTCCAGCATCCCTCCTATGCCATCACAAGTTCAGACATAACAGACACACTGGACTTGGGGGACTTGATGGGATTAGGTACTGAACCATTAGCTGGATCATTCCAACCCATATCCTAATTTGCGCAGTCCAAAGACACTGCGCAATCATCACCCAGCTGCGCATATAGCAGAGCGTCATCCACTCTCCTACAATTATGGAAAGCATTATGCGCAGGACGGTAAAAGCGGTATATGTTCCATGATTTTCTTATTTGTTGCCTTAATTAAGTACTTTACTAACATAACTTAGGGTAGAGGAGATAACCCTAATCGGGCCCTGGCCCATTACGATTAGGGTTATGGGTGATGGTGGCATATGTCGAACTCTATATAATAGATGATATCCCTAATAGAGATGACACTTTTGGCTAACCATAAAAGCTATCAAAGATAGTATCCTCATCACCTCAGTTTTTGTTATAAACAACTACATTCGTAGTCGTCTCCCTACCCGGCAGTATTGTTTGTTTGTAGGAATTCTAGTGCCGTAGAGTTATCAGTGAAAGATCGTTCTTGTGGATCAGTAGTCATATCATCCCTAACAGGAGGTAAGACTATTTGTTTCTTCAGGTCTGATCTGGCCACTCAAGTTCGTTCGTATGGCCAGATTGAAGGATTGTTTTGAAACCCGGACCGGACCGGCCGATCGGACCGAGAACCTGGGGTCTAACGGGTTTGGGTCGGGGTATTGAACTGGATATGCATCGAACCGGGGGTTGGACCGGTGAACCGGCGGTAGGACCGGGAACGAGGCCTGTTGAACCGAGTTTTGAAAGGGTTGAATTGGATTTATTTTTTTTTTTCAAAATTTTACCCTATTAATTTTACGACATCATCCGGTTCTTGTATCCGATCCGACCGGTTAGACCGATCAGACCAGTGGATCGGTAAAGAGACCGATTTGATGTCCGATCCGATTTTAAAAACCTTGGATTGAAGAATCTTGTTTCCTATCAAATAACTTCGATAATGCCACATGCCATCAAATATTTTGAACAAAATATTTTGAGCAAAGTTATTTTGAGCAAAATATTTATAAGGTGTATCAAAATAATTCAACACAATTTTTTTTTTCAAATAAACTTTACATTTCATTTCGTAATTCTAAAATTTACATCATGATAGCAGGTAGCCGGGGAATAAGTTGTTCCATTATCTCTTTCTGAATCGCGAACCCTAATTTGCTAAACACAAACCCGTGCCCTGTGGAGTCGAGACATTGCTATGGATAACATGTTGGACCCTGATCAGAAAACGGATAACTTCTGATGCCATGACCAATGGAGCCAAATGTATCAAAAGTGAGGGGGACAAACACATGTTGGTTCTTTTCGCTAACTTTAGCATGTTTTTACATAAATATACGTAAGAAAATCAAAATAAATAGAACATATAGATGATAATATTAAAACGTCCTTCTTGGGCTGACTTGTTCTTGATCGTGCCCGAAATCAACGTCCACGACCAACCCATTACAAAGTGACCCTACACATTTAAATTCAAACAAAACTTAACGGTCTTCTCTGCAACTCAACTGAAAGTTCGACAATCCCATGTTTCTGAAACCAAGAAACCAAACCCTTCATTCAGTACCCTCTTTCTCTCTCTCTCTCTCTCTAGAATTTATAGTTTTCCACACACAGTTTCTCTCTCTAGAATCACATCACATCTTTTACGGAGAAAACTTCGGTTTCCTTTTATAAAATATCAACAAATCAATTTCAGATTGTGATAATTTACGGAGATGATTGCTGGGGATGATTTGAATTTAGCTTCAAGAAAAGCCCAAGAAGCAGGTTAAATTATATTATACTTAATTGTATATTAATATCATCTTGTCATGCCAATAAAGGTGTACTGATTCTTGTTTCTTTTAGCTATGAGGAGGTTTCAGGCGACCGAATGGCTTGAGACGATTGTTGGCTCGTTAGATATACCGAAAGAGCCCTCGGAGAAAGAGTTTGTTTCTTGCTTGAGAAATGGATTGATTCTTTGCTATGCTATTAACGAAGTTGAACCGGGGTCTGTCCCAAAGGTACATATCACTTGTTATGCTGTAGTAGCTAGGATTAAGACTGTCATACGGCGCCTATGACATAAGATCGCCTTGTTATACGGCGTGTATGAGAGGGGTAGTGTCATATTATTGTATCTATGGTGTAGTGATATCAGCTGCCTAGAATTTATATAGCTAGTTGTACAGTTAGGTATTTGGTAATTGTGCTTAACTTGTTGATTTGTGTTTGTAAAGGTTGTGGAGATTAATCGATCTCCTTCTCAATCGTGTACATGGGCTTCTCAGCTATTGCCTGCTTATCAATTCTTTGAGAATGTCAGAAACTTTTTGAAAGCAGCACAAGAGTTAAATCTTCCTCTCTTTGAACCTTCGATTTTCGAAAGGGTACGTGTGTTTTAAGTTTTAACAACTACAATAGAATTGTTTGGTTCATTTATTTTACTATATTATTAACTTAATGATCTTATAATTGTTTAAATAATAGGACAATGTGGAGGTGGGTTCATCTTCTAAGATTGTTGATTGTGTTTTGGGACTCAAAGAGTACAATGATACGAAACAAAAGAAAAAAGGGAATGAAACTTTGAACCGTAAATTAAGATTTCCTTTGAATATGCATTCAAATGGTATGAGCCAAAGATCACCAATGTGTTTAGAGTCAAACAATCAATTAGATTCGTCTGCAAATTTAGAACAGAAGCCATCATCTCAAAGTGACGCTCAGAAACTTGAAGGTTTGCGGATTTATAATTAGTTGTTTTTTTAGTAACTTCATATGAATCTTGTATCCCTATTTTATGTTTTGTGGTATGGCGTAGATTTGATTGTCAAGGCCTTAGCTGAATGTATGATTGATGCAAAGGAGAACTTAGGTGACAACTTGTTGTCTTGTATTCGCGATGGACATATGGTAATTATTGCCTCCGTTTTCTATGAACTTTTGTTAATAAATATATAAACAGTTTATGATTTATAGCTGAACCGTTGTTAAACAGGATTCTGTCAAGTTGCTTAGTATTTTGGAGGAACAACTTCAAAACAAGTTCCCAGAGGTATAAAGATTAGTTTTTTACGACAAAACGATTCATTCACAGTATAAGCATCATAATCATCTTGTTCCTGTATGCAGTTGAATCAGAAAGATTTATCAGCAGAAGGAACTAGATCAATTTCGAGTTCAATAACTTCATCATCACCAGTAAGTGGATTAATGTATTCTAATAGCATTATTGTATATTTAGTATGATTGATGTATTTATTATGTATCCTGAAATAGCTCAACCAAATGTAATATTTATACCTTGTAAATCAATAGAATGTAAACCCGTGATTATTCTATTGATTTACAAGGTATAGATATTACATTTGGTTGAGCTATTTTAGGATACATAATAAATACATCAATCATACTAAATATACAATAATGCTTTTTTTTTTTTTTAATAGATCAATTTTCATTGTAATTATAGTAAACTAGTATTAGTGTACATTTATTCAAAGATTCTTTAAATTGTTTTTGCAGCATTGTCAAACTAGCGATTGCAACCACTGGCAGGTGATTCAAGTGCAAGAAGAAAAGCTATCGGTATGCTTTATTTTAGTTTTTTTTTACAACATTAATGTGTTAAGAAACTGTATCTCCGTCTTGCAGAACTTAAAGGAATTATTGTCGAATACAAAGGCAGAATTCAGAAACATGCAGTCACAACTGCAAAATGATCTAAAACATATCGGTATGCAGTAAGCGGCTTTTCAATAGTCAAAAAGTCTATGCTTTCCCTCATAAATAATAAAAATATTGTTTATTTGCTGATTTTTTGTATATTTCAGAGAGACAAATAGAGGAATTATCTACTGCTGCCAAGGGATATCATAACGTTGTTCAAGAAAACCGGACTTTATACAATATGGTACAGGATCTTAAAGGTATATATCCTAGCTTGTTGATTATGAATGCTATAAAAATGGAGAAAAAATGTAATTAATAGTGACCTTAGAATTCTACATATTTCAGGAACTATTCGAGTATACTGCAGAATCAGACCTGCATTTATATCCGATACAAATAATGTGATCGACTATATTGGAGAAGATGGATCGTTAGTTGTTATGGATCCTTTAAAACCAAATAGAGATGGAAAAAAGATGTTCCAGTTCAACCGTGTTTTCGGTCCAAATGCCACTCAAGGTGATTGATTGATTATAAAGTATAAACTTATACTTGACCACTTTATGCTGTTCTATTACAAGCTTAAATAAGCTCATTAACGCCTAAACATTTTTCACTTCTATCAGAGGAGGTATTTGCAGACACTCAACCGCTTATAAGATCTGTTATGGACGGTTACAACGTGTGCATTTTTGCATATGGACAGACAGGGTCCGGGAAAACCTATACAATGGTGAGTTAATATTCATTTTGGAGGATAACTTTGTGATTCTATTTATACTTTGCTGATGTCTTTATTATTTTGATAGTGTGGCCCATCTGGTGCATCAAGAAAAGACCTGGGCATCAATTATTTGGCCCTTAATGATCTGTTTGATCTATCAAACATAAGGAAAGATTATGTAAAATATGAACTTTTTGTGCAAATGGTGGAAATTTACAATGAACAAGTCAGAGATCTTCTCATTGATGATTCTGCATCCACCGCAAAATTGGAGATCCGCAGCTGCACGAGTGAGAACGGTTTAACCCTTCCTGATGCAACTATGCACTCGGTCAAGTCAACAACCGATGTCTTGAACTTGATGAAAAGCGGTCAAGTGAATCGCGCTGTGAGTTCTACAGCTCTGAACAACCAAAGCAGCCGCTCCCACAGGTCCGTAAACTACAAACAGCAAGTTTACGTGTTGAAACGGATCATTCAAAAAGATTGAAACTTATAAGTTGTGTTGTATTTTTCTTTGCAGCATATTGACAGTTCATGTCCATGGGAAAGATATAAACGGAGGGACGATTCGCAGCTGTCTACATTTGGTAGATTTAGCAGGAAGTGAAAGGGTGGATAAATCGGAAGTCACAGGCGAAGGGATGAAAGAAGCTCAATATATAAACAAATCGCTTTCTTGTTTAGGAGATGTGATTACAGCTTTATGCAACAAGAACTCATACATTCCCTACAGAAACAGCAAGCTTACACTACTCCTTCAGAACTCTTTAGGTACATCAAAAATATTCATAACTCAAGTAATTAAGTTTGATATTTTAACAGAAAGCTGATTGGATCGGCGTATGACACGTGCAGGAGGAAATTCAAAGACTTTGATGTTTGCTCATGTGAGTCCAGAAGGTGAATCTTTCGGGGAAACAGTTAGCACATTGAAGTTTGCTCAGCGAGCTTCGACTGTTGAGCTTGGTGCAGCACGATTGAATAAAGAAAGCAGGGAGATCATAGACCTTAAAGAACAGATTGAGTGTTTGAAAAGACAATTGGACCAGAAGGAACCACAGAAAATCAACAAACTGGAACTGAAATCGCCGTTACAGAAACCAAAACCTTTAACTGTGGCAACAGGCATTGGGACCAACAAATTGGAGCCAAAAGCAATCGAACGAACACCACCTCACACACGAAGGTTGAGCAGTGAACCCAAGTGTCCACCCAAGACTCCGAATTCTGGTTTGAAAAGCAGACGAGTTGTGCTACCAAAGACACCTAAGACACCTGTCTCTAATAGAAATGAGATAATAATTTCTTCGGAAATTAAGGCTAGCACTACTGCTGTGAATGGGAACTCGTCGCATGTCAAGAAATCTATGCGGACCATTCGAAAACTGATTAATGGCTCTGAAAAACAAGTGAAAACGAAGGAAGGGCAAAGGTTAAGAAGATCTTCCCTTGGAGATGTTGAAGGAAGTACGAAAGTGAAACAAAACGAAGTAGATGTAGAGTTTGAGAAAGTTTCATGGCTTTGACTCGAAGCGTATGACATGATTTTTTAATTGCACTGATATATCCATTCCACACTAAAAACCAAGTTACATCTTGATAATGGGTAAGCGTACATGATTAAGATGAACAACTAGAGATTGCATGAGTTTGGAATTACTTGTGTACATAATTGTTGGATTTATAATGCATTTGATTGATTTCTATAGGAATGTTTTTTTTTTTTAACTGTAGGTACAATAATCATGTCTTTATCGGTTGGATTGTCTATCTGTTTCGGACGAACTAAGAACAACTAGCTGGAATGTTACATCACATATAGAAAAAAAATATTGTTTGGTGTCGTTGGGCGTAAAATTTTCATGGTGGTTAGTGTCAAAAGTTCATTGATGTCGCTTGAATTTCGTTCACATATAGAGTACATAAATATATTTCACAAGTGTTGGCGCGACACTCTAGTTTGGTTCGCCCCTGACTATAATGAGTTAGAAAAATGAGCGCAGTTGTGTATTTAAACGTACAATAAGGTGTTGCCGTATAGGTTAGAATGTGAGCTTGACCGAAAACCACAAAACTTAGACGTGCGATGGATAAAAATGTTGTCAGAAGTCATAACTTGATAAGAGAATGCATAGAATTGTTGCGGTTCAATTTAAAAGTTGTTGAGCATGAGTTTAGAAACCGTTGCAGCTAAGAATGCAAAGATAAGTGTTGCATTTTTATTGTAAGATGTTTTACTTGGACGTAAAGTTCTTGCGTTTCGGAAAAAGAAAAAAAAAAAAGACGTTCTAATTAAAAGTTTCGATATAGATCTAAAACATTTTACATAAGATGACACTATCCTTCAATGACTATTGAGTGTGCATTTTATTAAACCGATGTGGCTATATTATTATTAGTAATATAACATTGATGAAGTCATACTATTTATTTTTTACTCCATTTACAAAAGAGAAATCTAACACACGTTGTAATGATAGAAAAAATGTGTAAAATAATGGAGTATGTGTACAATACTTTTCAACGTTATGATTAAATTATAATTGTATAGAAGAAGCTTAGTTAGGGCTTAAACCAAGCGAACAACTGTCCTTAAATTTAGCCAAATAAATCAGCAAGAGTGAACAATAAGCAAAGTTAAACGGCCATTCATTAATGAAACAAAATCATATGTGTTCACTAAACGAATATATATTAACGAGCAAATACATATAACCAGACATAAGTAGGGTTTATGAATGTAAACGAAAGAACAAGACTTGTATTCTTGTTCATTCGTTTAATTAAATGACCATATAGTGTTGTTAATTCCTTTTAATTTATAATTTACTCAGAATGGTGTACAAAACACTATGTTTCAATGCTTGTTTCATAAAATAAAAGCCGATTAAAAAAAACACTCTTTGATCCCTTGTACTAAAGCACAAAGGTGACTCTCAAAGTAACTAACGAGTATTGTTGTGGGTTTCTTTTAATCATAAACTAACTTACAACGTTTGTTGTGACGTCTTAACACTTGTAAAGTTGTAATGGACTTAAGATCCATGCAACGTTTCCAATATGAGTAAAACAAAGTTTAAGATTTTGACCAAGAGGCATTACCTCTAGTCCTCTACCTAATTTATAGCGTTTGATGAGACAACTAATGTTATATCCTTTTGATTTATTCTTCTAACAATGAGATTATGTGTAAGAGTACTCTTTTATGAGAAGATTAACATGGACTATTGTCTAGCACCATAGGTAAATCCCATATTCGCTGTGGCTATGAGAGATCATTAAATCATAAGTAATTTGCTACCTCTTAAATCACCAACGCGTTTTGGGCTTAGTTGGCTGTGGAGCACATGAAAACTCTACAGTTAAGCGTGCTCATGTGGGAGTAGTACTAAGATGGGCGACCTCTTGGGAAGTCTCCACCTGGGCGACCAAAAACAAATCTGTGAGCTCCTATATGACAACCCATCGGAGGCAAAGCGGACAATATTGGTGGTGACTCCTGTGTCGTTCTAGATGGTGGGGCAAACCTCATCGACGACGATGAGTCCTTAAAGGGGGGTGATTGTAACAGTACGATTTCCGAGAAGATTAACATGGACCATTGTATAGCACCCTAGACAAATCACACATCAGTTGTGGCCAAGAGAGATCCTTAATTCATAAATAATCTGTTATTTCTTAAAGCACCAACACATTTTGGGCTTAGTTAGCTATAGAGCACATGGTAACTCCACAGTTAAGTATGCTCAAGTGGGAGTAGTACTAGGATGGGTGATCTCCTGCGAAGTCTCCACCTGGGCGACCAAAAACAAATCCGTGAGCTCCTGGATGGGCAACCCATCGGGGCAAAGCAGACAATATTGATGGTGAGAGGGATCGGATGTTACATTATGACTTGCGATAAGATTAAGAGAATACAAAAGTAACGTAACATAATTTTGTAAGTTTAGTACCAAACTCATAATTTTGTAATAGTCTAAGGTGATCAAAGCAAGACAAATACGGTTGAGTGAGGGACCATTGTTGGGTTTAACCAAATTGTTTCCCAAAGTCCACCCCTACCTTGATTGGGTGATCCAGATCTAAATATCAATAAACACCAACCCATGTGAAATTTCAGACCCCATCAAATACCCTTGTTTTGGACATGATCTTATTGGAATCATGATTCCACTAGAACATGATAGTTTGATACCACATATCTTCGTCCAATCTTTTGCAATTTCATTTCCTCTTTTGGTTAATACGTTAGAAAGTGTAATGTTATGTGGTTTTATGATTTTATGAGTTTTTCAGTATTTTCATAAAATAGATAAGTGAATCAATTAGTATCTAGATTCTAGACTATGATTGATGTTGATGACATAATATTTGGATATTTATGAAGTGTTGCTTGAAATAACGGTATACAAATATAAAACTACTTATGTCAAAATTGTTTGTGTTCAAAATTCAAATACATTATTGTTTGTTGCTTCAACTACACCTTATCGTATTTTAAAATAAATAAATGATAACAAGTGTTTAACTTTTGAATCATTTGCATAAATAGTGGAGATATGATTTTATAAATTATATTTGGGGGGCATTGGGAAAAAAAATTAAAAATGGGGATGACTCACATTGGATTGGCGGTATCAAGCTAGTGCTACAGTGATGCCGCCAAACCAATTAGAGGTATCACCCTTGATACCGCCAATCCAATGTCACACTTCCTTGATGCCGCCAATCCAATACCACACTTCATTGATACCGCCAAATGGGTTAGTGTCATCCCCTAAAAGACCCAGTCCAAGACTCAACACAATCACACTACACAGTCACAGATAGAGGTGTACAAAATACCCGAACCCGAACCCGAACCCGAAAAAAAATACCCAAACCCGGGTATTTTAAAACCCGGTTATTTAATACCCGAACCCGATGTAACACCCCAACCGATGGCGGAAACATCGGGATGTCACGTAATGATGATTGTTCAGTAGCTCATGGGGAATAATAGATTCCATTAAATGATTTAAATGAATTACATACAATAGTTCTAGAATTTGTACATCAAATTGAATAAAACTAAACACATATCTTCAAGCATCAATTCAAATCTTCAAGCAAATAGAACCTGAAACATGTTAAGTTGAAAAGGTTTTGGGTCAACAAAAGTTGGTGAGAATTACATAGGTTTTTGATGATTGAATAAAATGTTGTGCAATTCATGTGTCATGTCAATCTAGTCCATATGTGAGAACATACTAGAAATAAATCGAGTGCATAATCAACCCTGATGACTGTTATAAAATGATACATACCATACGCTCATGGTCCAATATGTTATACGATAACAAACACCCACGTAACCTTTGTAGGAGGCACGTATCCGGGTGGGATTGTCAGTCCAATAGATCTATCAATGTATACCGCCGGCTGATCAATGTTAATGATTATGCTAGAATGGTGCTTACTCTAATCATGCTCAAGACATAATGCAACATAGAAAACACATAGACACATTGATGATTGAATTGCATAAATGATGTTGTAACATGTTTCACCCCAAAAATGGTGATAAATAGAAAAGGGGCTATGTAAAACTCACCTTGGTAAAATGTTATATCTGTTGAGAAATGTGTTGACCAAATGTATCAAGTATCACCCTAAAATGAGGTAATAAATATGTCTGAGTCTATCAAGTCTACAAATGTATAAGTTCTAGGGCTTCGAATTGGGGATAATTGCTCGTTTGATTAATATTAAAAATATTCGCCAATTGAGAGAAATTTAGTAAATAAATGACCAAAACTCTTTTTATGAAATTTAAATTTAAGATGCTCACAAGAATGTTGTTTAAAGTATAAAAATAATTTTTATAAAATTATTTTCCTTAAAATAGATTTTTAAAATCTATTTATTACAAATCGTCAAACTTTAACTTTAATAATTAAAAATACTAAAATCAAAGAATTATTAGTTTAAAAATTATATTTCTGTTCTAAATGATCAGAAATAATTTGTATAAAATTTTGGTGCAAAAATATTAAAAATTGGATTTATTATGATTTAATTATGATTTAAAACTAACAAAAATTGAAAAAAATATTAAATAAATGATTTTTCTGAAATAAAAATCATTTCAGAAAAGTTTATTATTATATAAACTTAGAATAATTTTTGTGGAAATTTATAAAATTGTTTTGATATTTTAATGGAATTTTATAATTATAATAGAATAAAATTGATTTAATTATTATATATATTAAATAAATTAATTTTTGAAAACTAAAGGTTGGATAATAAACTTAACCATTTGAATTGCATAAAATAATTTTTTTAAGATTTATAAAGTTGTTTTGGTATTTTTAATACCAATTTAAAAGAAATAGCAATAATAAAAGAAAAGGGGTTGTTAAAAAAAATAGTTGTGTTGGCTGGGGTTCGAACCTGGGCCTCAGGCCGGTTCAGTCTTTTCACAAGTGTGGCTTGCCACCTGAGCCACACCCTGAGAACAATTATAGTTCGAAATAAAAATATATAAGTTATAGGTGCTATGAGTTATCTTCCCCAATCAATGCCCTGATCTGAACTATGGCCAATTGAGCTTGAATTAGTTTATAAAAGCTCAATTAAACAGAGGGCTTTTAACCCTTGAACAAATTCGCATCAACAGACATACAATACTTACGCAATTAGACTGAGATTGAAGGGAAAAGGTAGTGGCCGGAAATACTCGGCTCCGGCGAGTATGGAAACGCGACAGGGGCGGTGGGAAAAGTGGAATTGAGGGTTGGGAAAGGTTTTCTGCAAGTGTTTGGTTTGATAGGTTGGTCCTATTTATACTCTAACACGATTAAATGCTCGATTGAAAATCACGGTCAAAGTCAATCTTCACAATTTGATTAATACGTGGATCTTGGCGTGATTTGTGGGTCAAAACATCATTGTCGTGTTGTCCGGTCATTACCCTACCAATTGATTTGAACAGGGCGCGTAAATACGAGTTTGGTAAGTCAATGGTTTCCAATATTGTGGGTGTGTTCATCGGCTGATTATCAGCAGCGAACAAGATGAATAAGAAGCAAAAGAATGAAGGGTTAAATGGTTTAAAGGTTAAGATTAAATCAGATAAGAGTGCTAGATCAGTTGGTTAAGTTGTTGTGTGTGTTTGGGATTGACTCGGGTTCGATTCGCGTTGGCAACATGTTTTTTTTTTTTTAAAACAGAATTGGAGGATATGGGCTATTGCTTGGGCCGAGTTTCAGCTTGGTTGGGCCAGATATGAGCCCCTTTACAAGGGTGTTGGGTTGGGTTAACATGGTTTGTTTTGTTTATGGGTTTAGTCAACATTTAAACAATATTATTATTATTATTATTATAAACTTTTATATATATACATATATATATATATAAGTTGTGTGGTCGGAAAATATAACTTAGGCATAATATGGAACTAATATACGTTTTTATAATTGAAAATTTTGGCGATGTTACAGTCTCCCCTACTTTTAGGAACTTCGTCCCGAAGTTAAGAGAAAACCAGGGTTACAATTGGCCAACTACCGAAAACCTTGATAAAATTTCACACTACCTTAACGTACCTGTAAATTCATGATTACGTTCCGGACCGTAATTACCAATTTACCTTACATTAGGGTTTTGCGTCCTTTTACGACTTTACCGATTGTTAAGCAGGTCTGATAGTCTACGCCAGTCGTTGAGCAGGTGGTAGGGCCTCTCCCGACTGTTGGAAAGACATGATGACCTCTACTAATCGTTAAGCTGGTTGTTTGGTAGTTAACTAATTGTTGTACAAATAAGCAAATATGATTATAGATTAATTCACATTTAGACAAACATGCACATAGATGTTATAATAATACTTGAATTTTATTACTTGAATTGAATAACGTCAATACATAGAATAAAAGCAACCAATAGTCAAATGGTGAGTCTTGCGGTTAGGTAGCTGGAGGGTCTTGATCTCGGTTTAGTTTAGGGCATTGGTTACGGTAGTGATTTGGGTTTCCACATTTATAGCATAATTACCAGGGTTGTGAATAATTTGCAGTCAGTTGGGCATCAATACCTTTGTTGTTTTTGTTGTTGTTGTGGTTGGTGTTGTGGTTGCTGTTACTTTCCTCTTGGTTTTCACCACTGTTATTGCGAGTGCTACGACGTGGAGACATGATCCGTAAGGGACACAATGAGGGTTCAATGTGGCATGAAATGAATGAAGTGATACAAGGAATGTAATCATTTATTCATTAATTAAAACGAATAAACGAAAACGTTGACTTATCAAAGACTCCAGATTCTAATAACATATGAAGACATGCTTTAGCCTATAAGTGAACACTCATCCCGAGAATTCCCAGGTAGGCATCCGGGTCCCTCGTCTGATTGGGATATATGCGCAATGCCAGCCTAGACAAAAGACTCAGAATACAGGCGTTCACCCTTCCAGATTGCATGTGTTCGTTATTAAAATCTAGAACTTCGACGAGATCTCAAGGTGGTTCAGGTTAAACCTGAGGATTTTGCCTTATCAGTCTAAGAGTGAATCCAGTGATGGTGAGCAACCTTCTTGTAGGAATGGAAGTAGGGATATGAAGTAGGAGGGAGATAGAGAATAGCAAGTAAAAGAAGCAAGTACGGGTTAAATCCTATGGTTATAGACTAGATTATTTTTCTAATAACCTAATTCCCTATAACCATGGCTCTGATACCAATCTGTAACACCCCAACCGATGGCGGAAACATCGGGATGTCACGTAATGATGATTGTTCAGTAGCTCATGGGGAATAATAGATTCCATTAAATGATTTAAATGAATTACATACAATAGTTCTAGAATTTGTACATCAAATTGAATAAAACTAAACACATATCTTCAAGCATCAATTCAAATCTTCAAGCAAATAGAACCTGAAACATGTTAAGTTGAAAAGGTTTTGGGTCAACAAAAGTTGGTGAGAATTACATAGGGTTTTTGATGATTGAATAAAATGTTGTGCAATTCATGTGTCATGTCAATCTAGTCCATATGTGAGAACATACTAGAAATAAATCGAGTGCATAATCAACCCTGATGACTGTTATAAAATGATACATACCATACGCTCATGGTCCAATATGTTATACGATAACAAACACCCACGTAACCTTTGTAGGAGGCACGTATCCGGGTGGGATTGTCAGTCCAATAGATCTATCAATGTATACCGCCGGCTGATCAATGTTAATGATTATGCTAGAATGGTGCTTACTCTAATCATGCTCAAGACATAATGCAACATAGAAAACACATAGACACATTGATGATTGAATTGCATAAATGATGTTGTAACATGTTTCACCCCAAAAATGGTGATAAATAGAAAAGGGGCTATGTAAAACTCACCTTGGTAAAATGTTATATCTGTTGAGAAATGTGTTGACCAAATGTATCAAGTATCACCCTAAAATGAGGTAATAAATATGTCTAAGTCTATCAAGTCTACAAATGTATAAGTTCTAGGGCTTCGAATTGGGGATAATTGCTCGTTTGATTAATATTAAAAATATTCGCCAATTGAGAGAAATTTAGTAAATAAATGACCAAAACTCTTTTTATGAAATTTAAATTTAAGATGCTCACAAGAATGTTGTTTAAAGTATAAAAATAATTTTTATAAAATTATTTTCCTTAAAATAGATTTTTAAAATCTATTTATTACAAATCGTCAAACTTTAACTTTAATAATTAAAAATACTAAAATCAAAGAATTATTAGTTTAAAAATTATATTTCTGTTCTAAATGATCAGAAATAATTTGTATAAAATTTTGGTGCAAAAATATTAAAAATTGGATTTATTATGATTTAATTATGATTTAAAACTAACAAAAATTGAAAAAAATATTAAATAAATGATTTTTCTGAAATAAAAATCATTTCAGAAAAGTTTATTATTATATAAACTTAGAATAATTTTTGTGGAAATTTATAAAATTGTTTTGATATTTTAATGGAATTTTATAATTATAATAGAATAAAATTGATTTAATTATTATATATATTAAATAAATTAATTTTTGAAAACTAAAGGTTGGATAATAAACTTAACCATTTGAATTGCATAAAATAATTTTTTTAAGATTTATAAAGTTGTTTTGGTATTTTTAATACCAATTTAAAAGAAATAGCAATAATAAAAGAAAAAGGGTTGTTAAAAAAAATAGTTGTGTTGGCTGGGGTTCGAACCTGGGCCTCAGGCCGGTTCAGTCTTTTCACAAGTGTGGCTTGCCACCTGAGCCACACCCTGAGAACAATTATAGTTCGAAATAAAAATATATAAGTTATAGGTGCTATGAGTTATCTTCCCCAATCAATGCCCTGATCTGAACTATGGCCAATTGAGCTTGAATTAGTTTATAAAAGCTCAATTAAACAGAGGGCTTTTAACCCTTGAACAAATTCGCATCAACAGACATACAATACTTACGCAATTAGACTGAGATTGAAGGGAAAAGGTAGTGGCCGGAAATACTCGGCTCCGGCGAGTATGGAAACGCGACAGGGGCGGTGGGAAAAGTGGAATTGAGGGTTGGGAAAGGTTTTCTGCAAGTGTTTGGTTTGATAGGTTGGTCCTATTTATACTCTAACACGATTAAATGCTCGATTGAAAATCACGGTCAAAGTCAATCTTCACAATTTGATTAATACGTGGATCTTGGCGTGATTTGTGGGTCAAAACATCATTGTCGTGTTGTCCGGTCATTACCCTACCAATTGATTTGAACAGGGCGCGTAAATACGAGTTTGGTAAGTCAATGGTTTCCAATATTGTGGGTGTGTTCATCGGCTGATTATCAGCAGCGAACAAGATGAATAAGAAGCAAAAGAATGAAGGGTTAAATGGTTTAAAGGTTAAGATTAAATCAGATAAGAGTGCTAGATCAGTTGGTTAAGTTGTTGTGTGTGTTTGGGATTGACTCGGGTTCGATTCGCGTTGGCAACATGTTTTTTTTTTTTTTAAAACAGAATTGGAGGATATGGGCTATTGCTTGGGCCGAGTTTCAGCTTGGTTGGGCCAGATATGAGCCCCTTTACAAGGGTGTTGGGTTGGGTTAACATGGTTTGTTTTGTTTATGGGTTTAGTCAACATTTAAACAATATTATTATTATTATTATTATTATAAACTTTTATATATATACATATATATATATATATATAAGTTGTGTGGTCGGAAAATATAACTTAGGCATAATATGGAACTAATATACGTTTTTATAATTGAAAATTTTGGCGATGTTACACCCGACCCTACCCGTAGGGTATTTTAAAACCCGGTTATTTAATACCCGAACCCGACCCTACCCGGTTATTTAATACCCGAACCCGACCCTACTCGTAGGGTATTTTCGCAAACTAGTGTATTAAAATTAAAATTTTACTACAAAAAACACAAATATATATAAAACATTTATGTTTTATTTATAAAATCTCATACCAATTTCTATTTTAAGTTATAAGTGTAACATAAAATACCTAACCAATTTAATTTATAACATAAAACATATTGTAAAAAAGCAATATATAGTATAACCAACCCGCCCGAGTTGACCCGAACCCGACCCGTTTAGCTAAACGGTTCGTGGGTTTGACCCGAACCCATTTAGACTAAACCTAAACCCGCTAATTTCGTGTTAGGTTCGGGTCGTGTTTTCGGGTCGTGTCGGAAATTCACACGCTTACTTGAAAATAGGTATCTAGTACCCGAAAATGGGTATACCCGAAACCGGGTATTGAAAACCCGAACCCGAACCCGGCCTGAACCTGGTATATAGGGTATGGCTTTTCACGAAAATACCCTACCCGAACCCGACCCCATTATTTCGTAATACCCGGTTATACCCTACCCGGTCATACCCAAACCCGTCTACATAACCGAACCCGGGTATTCAAAAAACCCGGTTTTGTACACCTGCCCTAATATTTATAGAAATTGCTAGCAAGTCGTTGCGGCCTTCTTCTGTGCACTTGCTTGCTTCCACAAGTCCACATAGCTTAATATTTATAGAACCCTTTATTGTACGTAACTGGTACTTGCATTCACTTTAATGTGGTGTCAACAAGATACATGCATCATATGTACAACCAAACCAACTAATGATAGCTGTAAAAATAGAGTGGTCAACTCATGGTACGTATAAAATAAGCTAATTCAAATATGATGAAAAAGACTACACCATTTGGATTGGCGGCATCAAGGCTTGATGCCTCTAATCAGTTTGGCGGCATCAACTACACCATTTGGTTTGGCGGCATCACTGTAGCACTAGCTTGATACCGCCAATCCAATGTGAGTCATCCCCATTTTTTATTTTTTTTTCCAATGCCCCCCATATATAATTTGTAAAATCATATCTCCACTATTTATGCAAATGATTCTTAACTTTTTGAAATAAATTTGTCCTTATCTTCACTACATAATTTCTATTCAAGATTTCGGGAGATCCAACAGATTTTTTTTTTTTGATCGGCGAACAACTGTGTGGCAACCACCCTTGCGGGGCGCCGTGCCCAAGAATCGACTACTCGACCTCCAGCAGCCCCCGCCTTCTCCCGATGCGCGGAAACCCAAGCCCCACCCGCCCGAAGGCACGACCGTGTTATAGAACTCGGTAAAACCTCGCTGCCCGTCAGATTCGAACCGGCGCCACCCGTATTTGATCTTCACCCGGATACCAAACTATAATGTTGGAAGTGGGAATTGAACCCATGATCACCTAAGTGAACATAAGGCCTCTCCACCACTCCACCACTTTGGATGGATGGAGATCCAACAGCTTGACTAAAGAGAATTTTTTGGTGGTGTATGTTTAAATCATCCAACTCAAAATGTGCAATAAATACCCTATCATGAAACCTAATTACTCGAAACAAAACATAAAATCATCGAAAAAAACACATCGATAAAGAGCATAAATGGACAACCTCGTGACCTAACTGACAGAGGTTTGAGTTTCGTCCGGAGCAAAATTGCTTTGGGTTGAGCTAGTGGTTTTACCACGGAGGCCTACGGGTTGCGGGTTTCCTCTGGAATATTGGCGGGGCTGGTCACCACCGCCGTATGCGTTCGCAGGCGTAAATGGCCTTTTGTCATTAGTATATATACACCAGGGTGATTGAGCTTTAGTTGATCGTTAAAAAAAAGAGCGTAAATTGTCTGGATTTTTAGTCAGTTGAGTGCTATTGTTGCCGGCTATTAAACTGTTGTTTTTCAATTTAGTTATCTAGCTTGTGAATGTTGCATATCATTGAAGTTGGATCATTTTGTATTTATGACATTAAAATCGTTTCATTGTTACTAAAATAGTTTGTTATTAAATTAAATTGCATGTTTTTTTTTTTTTTTTTTTGTGTGGGTGTAAAAAAACATTTTTATTCATTTCTAAGAGAAATAAAAAACAAGGGGAGAAAAAGTGAGACAAAGATACCAAGAAGAACTGACTTGTTCTCCGTAGTTCGAATTCATAGTTAAAACTTACAAACACGCGCCTATGAGATATTCTATACAGGAAAAAAGAAACTGGTGCTATCAACAAAGTCGTGTCATCTCAGGCCGTATGTCTACTACTTTGATTGTTGTAACCTAAAATCTAATTCTTCTTATACTTTGTTTTTTTTTTTTTTTAACAGCAAACATCTTTTTATTCCAAACCCAATATTGACATGTTGACTAATAGCAAGGTACTAGTTAGAAGACAAATACATCGCCCAAGTTACAAGTTACAATTTGTTCCTAAAAGTCAAACTTTTTCCATTTCTCCCAGTCAATACCTTCTTGCTTTGCTCGATTTCGCACCCAGTTGTAAGATAACGATTGTATGTCAGTCATTATTTGCTCCAATGTTGCATTCCTCCCATTAAAGATCTTGTCATTTCGCTTTTTCCATAGCACCTAACAAGTTGCGAGGATCACCGCTTGAATCGTTTTTTTCTTGGCACATCCCAATCCGATTGTTTTGTGAGTTTCAAGTAAATCTTTCATGTTGAAAGCATATATAGGTTGAATTTTACACCACACGCCTATCTTGTACCAGATGTTTGCTGCAAAGAAACAGCTCATGAACAAGTGCAGAGCTGATTCCGAACTGTCACCACATGATAACCTGCAAGTATCCTCTTGTATGTCGATATTCCTTCGTTGTAAACCTTCAAGAGTTGGTAACCTGTCTTGTTCCGCTCTCCATGCCATCAGATTGACCTTCTTCTTAGGGACCCATTTCGACCATTCATATGGGTAAAATGGAACCGCATGTGCAGTCTTCCTTTATCGTACTGATTCCAAAATGTGTTGACCCTCATCATGGGGGTCGAACCAATACATATATTATGTTACATATCATTTGAATTTAGGGATGAGAATGGGTCGGGTTTAGGTCGAGTTTAGGTGATCCTAACACCAAACCCAATTAGATACTCTTTGTCTAAACCTGTCAAGTTTCTATCGAGTTATTATCTGTCGGTTATAGGGTATACCCGTGGATTTCAGGTAAACCAGATAATTTAAAAATTTACTTGTTGGATATATCTGACTAAAAATTCGTCGAGTATCTATCTAGTAACTGTTAATTAATTACATTTGGCATTACCTCTATAAAAATTAATCAAATAACTATAGTTTATATAGATAAAGTACCTAAATGTATATGAAAAGTACTCAACTAAATAGATGACAAACATGGTGTATGCCAATAATTGATATAGCATATATATGTATATACATATTTAAAACAACAAACGAAAGTATATTGGGTATACAATCGGTTAAATGGGTACACCTTATTAGGTAAACGGGTCTATCATCAAATCCCAAACCCACAAACAAAAGTTTAATCTCAAAACCATCCCAAATATATTGGGTTTCGAATTTGCCTGTTAAATTTGAATTCATTTGTCATCCTTACTTGAATTTGATATGTACTAACATTATTGTTTTATTTTCCATAAATTAAACGTAAAAGCTTCGTTTACAAGGACAACTAATGGTATAATGGTATAAAAGTTAATTTTCCATAGAAATCAAGGGGTCAACCTTGAATATGAATCTAAATGTATAAAGGGAAAGTGAATATGGTGCCGTTGCACATGTAATCTTACATGTGCAACCAATCAAGACTACGTAGTTTTGGTAAATTTCAATTATAAATTTTAACCTTGATTATTTCGAAAACAATATCTGAAGAAATAGAATTGAAGATTTTGCTTGTTTGTGAACAAAAAAAAAAGTCAAGAGAAGAAATGTAAGAAGCATGGAATAGTGAGGCTATGGGTCATGGTTACACATGGGGATTGGGTCGAGTAGTCTCCATTATTAGGGATGTTCAGAATTCGATTCGAATTCGAAAAATTCGAAATTCGATTTAGTTCGATTCGATTACCAAGAATCCGATTCGATTATTAAGAATTCGAATTCGATTCGATTCGAATTTGAGTCCAGTAAATCGAATACGAATCGAATACGAATTTATGATTTTAAATTCGATTCGATTCGAAATTCGAATAAAAATTGTACATGTATATTTTTTTAAATATATACACACATATACACATTATTATATACATAAGTATACACATTTAAAAAAAAACTTCTAAATTTTGGTCAAACTCTAAGAACCCATAGTGTCTATAACTTTTAGCATAATCATGTTTTATATATTTACCTTATATATCACAAAACTCTATAAAACTATACTCTCTACTATTTTTACTATTCTCGTATTTGACATATTGTTGTTTATCAATTTGTAGATTTGTATTTTATATGTTAAAAATAATGAGTTTGTATTAGTTTTAAAACTAAAAGTAAAACAATTTGTTATTTAAGGTGAATTTGAACTAAATCGAATTTATTCGAATTCGATTCGAATTCGAGTTTCTTATTCGAATCGAATACGAATCGAATAAATTGAATTTTAAACGAATACGAATCGAATACGAATTCAGGTAAAAATATTAAAAATTCGAATAATTCGATTCGAATAATTCGAAAATTCGTTATTCGATTCGTTGAACACCCCTATCCATTATCATTTTGATAAACGAAAACTAGCTTTTCGTTTGGATATATACTCAGATAATCATGGAAACCAATTTGTGAAAATAATTTTTAATTGAAATTTTCCAAAACTAAGTAGTTTTGATTGGTTAAGGTTACATGTGCAACAACACCATATTCACTTACCCCAATGTATAAACACCATATTTATAATCTATAATATATATTACATTATTAAATCTATAATACATATTACATAAACTATATGAATAGTTTGGTAATTATATATACATACAACTAGGTTAGAACCCGCGTGTTACACGGGTAGCTCTAAAAATGAGTTAAATAAGAAAGTTTCATACAAATTTAATGATTTTACAGAGATTTTTAAAGAAAAAAATACAAATATAAAAATTCAATAAAAGAGAAGATACGATATTACATCAGAAAAGACCTACTTATATACAACATCGTTAATTTGCTTAAACAAAGTTTGATTTTACATCAATATATTCATGTCACTTGAGACTATCCTATATGATGCAAGTCATGATGTTCAAAGTTATCCGACAGTTAGAAACACATATATAAAAAAGAAACAAATGACATTATCACAAAAAGTAACCAAAAGAAAACGATCACAAAGCCAATTCATAGTAACAATTATAAGTATATTCGAACAAATAATATCTTACCCTCTTTGAATTTAGATTATAGATTTGTAGTTTATAGAGTATTTTGACCCATTATATAACTTAAGTGACCTGAATCAAAACAATTTAGCTAAAAACGATTACCTAAACCAACTCATTTAATAAAGAACTGACCATGAATTAACACTTATTGAATCAAGCAAATTTAGCTAAAAAGAATTACCTAAACCAACTCATTTATCAAAGAGCTAACCAAGAATTAACACTTTCTAAATCAAGCAAATTTCACAATCACTTGTTAGTTAAACACTCAGATATCTAAGCAAAGGCTGAACTACTTAATTCATTTTCCCTGTTATAGCACACAACTATCTTAGTAGTACACAAGTTTCTAATAATGGTCTAGACTACATCTACAACTGGTAACCTAAAGTGTTATGGGTTCAATATGTAGGTATTGGTATAAGAATATGTAATCATATATTTATATAAGTCATATAAGCAATAATGGTGAAAAAACAAAAAAGTTATATACTCCCCAATTTCCGCACCAAACTAATCCCTCTTGACCTCTCATTTTCCCAATAGACAAACTATCTTCTTCAAATTGCTTAGTCTTGCAACCCAAATAAACCAAAAAATAATTACTCAGTTTCACTTTACTGCCCTCCAAAAGATCCATAACATGCTAACAGTGATTGAAATTTGTAAATAAATTAAAGTCAATACTACATGAATACAAAAGCATAATATTTAATGTATTGAATATGATGATTACCGGATAAAGCAATGACGGATCACGCGAAGCCTTGAAAAAGATAGGACCATAGTGTTTGAACAGGGAGATAAATGTATATCTAATGAAATAACTTTAGATAGGATCATCAAAATGCATTATATAAAATGAAAAAATTAATAATTGAATATGGATATAAATAGACAACAAAGTGTACCTAATGAAATAATATCAGGGACGAAAGCATATCCGATCAATTGATAAATTGACGTCGCACCAACACCATCAAAGGTATCCATGCCATTCTTTTATTGGAGTTAAAACAACAAAATATCACAAAAATAGTATTTTAGCAACTAAGATAAAGAAAAGAAAAAGAAAAAGAACAACTGGAATCTCATTATGAACCATCTAATAATGAACAAAACCCAAATTTCAATACTAATCATCCGATACATGGGGACACTTAATCATATGATTAAAGAGACTCATTGGGTACCAGCAATGCCTCAAGTATATTTGTTAAACAACATATTCATAGATAAGCATATAGTCGGTAATCCGTTGAGTGCATGAGGCATGTTATAAAACTATTGCAAAATCCATAAAACCTAAATTAATATATTTGGCACGGTTGCAAGTGATGAAGCTTCAGCAAGTGATAGTGGGACTGGGTATATAGGTTTGGAATACCTCAACAAACACTATTAATTAACTTAAACGAATTGGGGAAACCACTGTCTTACCCAACATCTTCAATTTATGTCCTTTCAATCTACATTCATTTACCACCAAATCTAGTTTAAAAGAATATATGATAAATATAAAATATAATCAGACACAAGTTTATAAAAATAACCTCATGTTTAAGGATTTTCAATGCAACAAATTTCCTTCTCTTTATCTACAACAGAGATTCAAATTAATCAAATCAAATTTCAGTTAAAACTCTAACTAAGAATTTATCGTCTTTTCAAATAAAGCAATCGTCAGAAAGAGTTTGCTTCATTTCAAATTTCCGACATTCAAAACTTCTCATCTAGCGAACAGCACAAATGCCTACAATACACTCCAATAATCCAACCAACAATTGCATCACCACCTGCAACCAATGGTGAGAGGTATAAACAATATGAAATACAAATCACAAGAAACGAATCTAACTCGAAGACCCTCGAAGGAAGGCGGCAGTAAGAAGTAATGATATTTCAAATTGATTTCAAACTGAATTGAAGCTTAATTAGGTGGATCTTCTATAAAATGATGTCTTGATTGTTAGATTTCATAGAAAGAATACTAAAAACATAAAACTTCCAAACCCTAATAAAAAATTAAGGATAAACATGTCAGGAACATGTGTAAATAGTTAGTAAAGAAAGAAATTTAGAAATATATAAAGTCGTAATAGAACGTTAAACAACAACAATCATATAAACATTAATCTTATCACGAACACAAACATCAAAAGAAATAACTCACCTTGTTTGCACGACCACTTAGAAAAGGGATAACAAAACCCTAGTTGAACACATACATGATACATCAAAGAGGAAGTATACAAAGACGATGTAAGAATGCAAAATTAAAGCTATTAAATTGTTTGTGCAGATAAATAATCCAAAATTAATTTCAAGATGAACTCACGAGAATGAAGAAATCAAGGAGGATATGCATAAAAAGTGAAGAAGGAAGTAGTATACGGAGAAGCGATAATATCTGTGTGAGAGGATGTTTTTGTTAGGGTTTGTGAGAAAAATAGGGAAAGCAAGTAGCCTACAAAGCAAGTGGAAAATGGGCGGGAAAAAGAGGATAAGATGGCTTCAGAATATGCCATGTGTCCCCCAACAACTTTTATTTATATATTATAGTAGATTACTGACTTGGGTCACCTCTAAGAGTCATCACCCTTCCCTATCACTTAACACCATTTCACAAATTATATTATGTAATACTACAAAAAGTAACTTGGGTTGCCTCACCACATTTCAAAAAGTCGCATCTGTCATACCCTCAAATTTCACTTGCGGGGTTTTACCGCGAGGCGCGTGACACGCCAGGATCTCAGTCAACGGTCACAATAAACCAAAACATAAGTTAATAATATAAAACCGACAGCGAAAGCTTTTAAAATCATGTTTACAACCCAACCAAGTAAATACATCTGAAAAGTTTAACATTATTGAAAACAAAACCCTAGACGCCGTGTAAGACTCCGTGCGCCTAATCAATATGCAATTACCTTAGCGACCTGAGAAAACATGCCAAAAATGTCAACATATAATGTTGGTGAGTTCATAGGTTTTTATATAATGTTTCACAAGTTCCAAAGATCATCCCTGTTACTATTATCTTATGCAACGTTAGCTAGACGTCAGTTTCGAGTACTACTACGGTCGGAAAACCATTACTAGACGAACCAATACCAGACTGCCCAGACTGTTTGGGCTACCGTCATCGACAGTAGACCCGAGAGTAGAGACAATATGCACTCGCCCGACCTCCAACCGTCGAGTGGTGTTTGTGAGTCCCCAATAGATTTATCCACATTTCCCCCGTTGTGAAACCCGCACATTCATGGTTTCCCCCTAGGACTTAGTGCAAGCCGTATAGTAATCTAAAGTAACCATAATATAACATGATCTTTAAAAGTTCAAGTACGTAGCATGTTTCTCCCCCAAAAAGTAAAACCAGTAAAAAGTGAGGCTGTGATACTCACCTTAGTTTGCGTACCCCAATGACACGGATATTAACACAGCTGATAGTCCCAACTAATGGAAACCTATCATAAAGTTTGTATAAGTGTTGTGACTACTAACCTGTAGGTTAACTAGTCCCTGATTGTCCAGATCATGACTAAGTATATAGGGTTAACACACAAGAATCATGCATAAAACACTTAGTTCGCATCAATAATCACACGTGTGAAGTCGTAGGGTCGAATCAGTAGATTACCAGACTTGGTTCGACCCAATTACAACCTGGTTCGACCCAACATGTATTGGTTCGACCCCCATGATGAGTCTTTGACATATATGCAAGTTCATTCGACCTAACACATGTTTATTCGACCCTAACACATGTTAATTTGACCTAAATCATGTTCGTTCGACCAAATTGAAGGGCATTCGACCAGGATGAAAGTTGGTTCGAACTCTGGGATGTTCATTCGACCTCACGATGGGTCGAATGGACTTCCAGGTTCGACCCTTATCAACTCATTTCGCATAAAACGCACCAAATCGCATCTAAACAGTCCGAAAACATCATGAAACACCGCGAATCACAGCAGTCAAGTATCATTAACCTATCCCCACAAACCCTTCTAATTTTACTCCAAAATCAGTCTATTTTACAACTTATCCAAAATGGCAAATTATGGAAATGTCACATCAATGCATGTAAATTTTACCCAAAATGGAAACTTATTGAAATCACTTAACATTTAGCTTAATATGCTCAGATTATGATGTATATGAAAACTCCTAATCATTTCATTAATAATAACATCATGAACAAACCCTAGACCTAACACAAAATTCGCAAATTGGGCAAAGCATCATCATCCAACAACTTGTAATCTAAAACAATCATAAACCATCATCCATGACAACCCTAGACCATTGTTATAGCAACTAAATAACATTCAATCATCGAATAATACAATACACATCATTAAACACCATTAACACATGTTATTTTATACTAGCAAGAGCCCGCGCGTTGCGGCGGTGCTGTACAATGTTTGGATGTTGCATTTGGTTAAATTTATGATTTTTGACTCGATCCGGCCTGAAAATTCAAATTGAATTATATATAACTTGAATTTCTTTTATAAAAAGTGCATATATATAATTTTGTTTATTTAGCTCAATTCGAATTCAAACATAAATCAAATTGTAATTTAAATAACATGAATAACCCGAAAATAGTCGTGCTAAATATCCATATTCCACTTATTACTTTTACCTGTTATATTATAGAGATTCAAACCAACTTATAACTGGATCAAATTTATCCTCTATTATTGATTAAAAAAGAACATTACGATGTTACCCGAAAGCATGATGGATAAAGTGCATTCTTGCTAGTTGTTTGTTAATCTCCACAGGCTAATTCCAAAAATAATATGACGAACATGTAAGTTTGTTTGCGGTTAATTTATTGTAGATACGACATACAAAACATAGGGGGTTAAAATTGTGAATGGTGTAATATTATACAAACTATTTTTTTTTCTATTATTAATCATTAATCATAATTTTTTTGTTTTTTTGTCATTAATTAATAGAAATTAATAGTTGTATTAAATTTGTCTTGTCATTCCAATGAAATTACACTTTTACTCTTATGCATAAACATGAAATGACAACTTTAGCCGTCCAACACCCACTATATAGTAGTATAGATAAAAACTCATGTTTAATGATGGGGTTTTGTTTAGAAGGATGTTAGAAAGGTTTTTATTCATGAAAACCATCTTAGAACAGATCTGGACCTTTGGGGTTTAATAAAAACGAATAAAAAAATGCTTGAAAAGGGTTTTAGATCAAGAACACACCTTAGATCTTATCTTTTTTTTATGATATAGAAGGTGTTTGTAGGTTAGATTATGAAAAACAAGGTCAAAAACTCCTCCCCAAGTGTTTAAGGTTGAGAGAAAGCACTTAGAGGCGTTAAGGGTTTGTGAAATGATGAAAAATTGCAAAGTATGGTATTTATAGGTTATCTTCATTCAACCTATGCAGGAGTCGAATAAAGCTTTATGGAGGTCGAATGGGTTCCATTCAACTGGTTCGAACCCCCTTAGGGTCGAACCAGTTTCCCATGTTTCCAGTTTTTCTAGTTTTGTCGTTTAAACGCGTTTTAACACATCCTAACACATGAACATGCAATCCTAACATATGCTAAGCATATATAATCATGTAAACACCGTTAAAACACGTATTTGCACATAATATAACATATATGGATCAATCTATGTATACTACTTAATCTAATTAATGTAATTCACCAACAACGGGACTCAAGACTCGTATGTGCATGTAATAACCCCGATGATCCTCCAAATCATCGAACCCTGGACAATATGCAATGTAAAACAACTCTCGATACCCAATTGACTCAGTTAAACGTAACGTATGCATGACTTGCTAAGGTAGACTGACTAGTTAATGTAAAGTTACTAACCTAAGTTTGTCGGGTGTCACAACATTCGTTCATATGTCACTTGCTTTCACCGTCGTTCTATGTTCAAACATACAACCGCTCCACTCTTTTTAATATAACGTGTGCTTTTTTTTTTCCTTCTCTCCTTGTGGAATTTTACCTCGTATTTTGTCTTCATTCCTCTCTAAAACAACATATATTTGTTGCTTGTTTGTCTTTGGGGGTTAGGGTTAGGGTTTGAAGGAGAGTTTGGGGAAGAAGATGAACTTAATAAATAAGTTTAAATTTATATAGGTTTCAAACAAATCAACAAACTAATGCTTTGGTTTAGTGGTTAGTATGATGCTGTAAAGAAAAGGGGAACCGGGTTCGAACCCAGGTGTCCCTAGTATTTTTTTGATTTTTTTAAATTTATTTTTAAGAGTTAATACCCAAAAAGACAAAAATACCCCCAGACTTAACGTCTATTATTAACTAGGTTTAGTGTCAGGAACGAATGTGGCAAAAAAATGTAAAATAGAATGACCCAGATGTAAAAGGTTTGAGTTTTGAACTGAAGTGATAAAAGTGACCAAACCTCAGGGACAATTTTGGCTATTAACTTTGTTTTAATCTCCCCATAGCCTTTTAGTAAATCATACAAATCCTTGGATGAACACTTTTTTTTTTAACGGCATCTCGCTCAGGGCTATACATGAGCATAGTCCGGCCGACGTGGGATTCGAACCGGGCACTCTAGGGTAGGAAACAGGCAAAGCCTGAAAACCTCCCACCTCACCTGTAGCCAGTGGGAATTGAACCTGGCTCTCCAAGGAAAAACCAAGTCCTTTCCACCACTAGACCACAGGGTCATTGGCAAAATTGGATGAATATCGAGATGTGTTTGTGTGCCGCATTCCAATTTTTTAGGAAATTGAATTTTCAAATATTTAGGTATGATAAAGAGCTTGTATTATCAACATCTTAATGATGAATTTATAACAAAAGGATGATAGGTGTATTTTGATAACAAAATGATTTGGATACCTTCATTTTTAACGAGTTTCTCTACCATAAAAATTATTGGCATACTTATTAAACTTCTAATTTTATAAACTCGTTGATTTGTTTTTATAAACACTCTATTTTTACAATACTTGTTTTATCATACCAATTTTGATTATCTCTATCATTTATAAAACTTAACTTATTTGATGGAACTGTGGCTTAGTTTATGAAGGATATTTTTATGTGTTTTATAATAATTATGTTTTAAGTGATCTTAAAACTCAACTGACTCATCATGTTGATGCCTTCTATACCAATGGATAATTTGAACCAAACATTCCATGATTGATCAAATACCGAACCGCTCATCGGATTTGTTTCTTTTATTGTTACCGGCTACGTTTTATATCTAAATTGAACGGTCATTGTATACAATATTTATCAATTAACTTGCTTCATAAAATTTTAAATTAAATGTATGTTTTAAGTCTTAAAATCGCATGTTGTACCCTCGGTTTGCAAGTCTTTGGGTAATGGGAAGTATGATCTTGCTCGTTCGTTTGTTTTAATAAAATGTTAATATTTAAAAATACAACATTACTTTTACATCGTTAAAAAAGACCTATTTGCACAAATTACTACTTACTGACTCAATACTTATTGGTGTAGAGATTACCAAACAAGTTAGTATGATTTATAAATCACGAACTTCTTATATATTTTCCGGTAAGAATATGGCTATGCCATTTTAGTGTGTATCTATATTATATAATACACGTTTGTGTTATGTAGTATGTATATATTCACAATTATATAAGCTAATATGTAATTATAACAACCTTATCTAAATAAGACGAAAGAAATTAAATCTTTATCATCATAAAAGTATTATTTAAGCAGCTTTATATAGACGCCATTTATTTGCAACAACATCATTAATATAATCCTTCCTAGACCCAACATGCTCCCTGTGTTTGTTTTATAGACAATGGCACATGTATGTTTGGTCAATTATCGGTCTAAAAGAATAACTTATTTAGTATTTAAAAGTAATTTTATGTACTAAAAGTATATGCTGCAGTTAATTACGAAAACAAATTAGTGCATATATATTATATAATAAGGTTTTAAAATTTTAATTTGTCGCCACCGAAATGTTGACTCATAAAAGACATTTTATAACAAAAATATAGCCATAGATCAAACACACACACATAGACAACCCATATGAGGTTTCTCATGATTATTTGATTTAATCATGGTGAAAGCATGTTTGTCTGACTTGATTAATACCACTCTTATCCTTATAAAGTGTGTAATTTTAGATATGATGGAATACAGTTATGATGGATAAAAATTTGATTAACTATGCTCGCTATAACAATAAGGTGTTTGGTTGTCAGGATGGCAAAACAAGAAAATTTATTTGATTTAGTCGTCACTATGTCTTTTTATGGTGCGTTATTCGTAATTCTGAGTTTGAAGTTGGTTGGACTGAATGGCTTAAAAACTCACTTCTCTACATGTAATTGTCTGTGTTTTGCCGAGTTGGTTAATTGCTATCCAGGTGGGTGTCTTATATAAAGTTTGCCTTAAAAACATTTAATAATAGAGTTAATTGCCAATTTAGTCCCTAAGGTTTGTCAAAAATTGTCACTTTCATTCAAATCTTTTTTTTGTTACATTTGTGTCCCTAAGGTTTCATTTCTTTGCCATTTTAGTCATCAGCACTAATTCAGTTAACAAAAACCCAGTTAAGTCAGGGGCATTTTTGTCCATACACACCAAACTTTTTCCTTTTGCCATTTTCATCCAAAACCCTTTTTAAATTTATTTTAATTTATTTGTTTATCCGGAACATAGAAAGGGTCACCGGTAGTAGGCTCGATTCAATAAAACAGAAGAGATGAAGGGTTCGATCGATTATTATTAGTAGTATGGATTCTGGTTTTGCCGATTGGAAACTCGACGACAGTCACCATAGTCAGGTGATTGTCCGATTACACAAACAAAAACGGTGGTGGTGTTTCGATTATGAAGCTGAAAGGTTATCGGGTTATCATCGGTCAAGAGAGGAGGATGGAACTGAAGGTTTATTATCGGTCATAAGAGGAATATGGTCACCGGAGAGGACTTACAGGAGGAGCAGGCGCGGCGACCGCGGCGGCCGAAGGGGTGGTGACCGGTGACCTCTTGGTCTGATGTGGTCGATTACACACACAAGTATGTGTGTGTTGGTTATGTGCAGAGAACTAATTGGGAGAAGAAGAACTTTTATAAGTCAAATTAAAATAGGGGTGTTTGGCAACGAGGATAATAACTGATAAATGGGTGTTTGGTAATGGTATTCGGCAGATTCGAGGGTGTTTCGCTGCAAATTTAATAGCTGATAAGGAGCGTTTGGCTGCAATGATAAGAATCGAATAATTATAATTTAAATAATAGGGTGGTCGGGTACGACCCGACCCGTTTACGAGACCCGTCACACTCGGGGTGTTACATATATATATAATATCTAAAAGAAAATTAAATTAAAATAAGTTTAAAAAGGGTTTTGGATGAAAATGGCAAAAGAAAAAAGTTTGGTGTGTATGGACAAAAATGCCCCTGACTTAACTGGGGTTTTGTTAACTGAGTTAGTGCTAATGACTAAAATGTCAAATAAATGAAACCTCAGGGACACAGATGTAACAAAAAAAAAGATTTGGATGAAAGTGACAATTTTTGACAAACCTCAGGGACTAAATTGGCAATTAACTCTTAATAATATAATATAAATATAACTTAACTAGTTTTTATCCGGGGAGCGTCCCGGGTTGAAATATCTAATATGACATAATAAAATATCTAATATGACAACATAATTAATGACTTGCTAATATATGATTAATGATTATTATTATTATTATTAATTTTAAACAAATCTCTGCCATAAGTTATCATATTATTATTTTAAAAAATTCATGGGTATCACCTAATCCCAGGCCCGACCCAAACCCAAACCCATAATTTTTCTAAACTAATCCCAAACCTGACACAATACCTGTTGAGTTACAAAATATAGTCGTTTTTTATCTCCGTTTTTTATATAGCACTACGGTACTCGTTGGAAAGATAATAAAACACTCGTTAATTTGGTGTAATTTTTTTTTTCTTTAAAAAATTTCGTATATAAAAGATATTAACGTTTAAAAGTTATGGGAGAAAACATAAGAGAGAAAATAATAAAGGTTTAATATTTACATTTAGTATATTAGGTATTTAATAGATGGCAAAATTACAGAAAACGTCCTTTATGTTTACCCAAAGTTGCAGGTTTCATCCTTTAACGAAATTTTTGTTACAGGAAACAACCTTTACCACTAACACCGTTTGTATATGTCTTTAAGTGCCCCTCACATGCCATGCATGTGAGGGTATTTATGTCAATTCGTATATACCATTTAAATAATTATTATTAATTTTACTAATAAAATCCAATATCTTCAAAAACAAGATTCAGCATAAACATGATCGAATCCACCACCATTTTCAACCCCCCCTTCTCTCTCTCTCTCTCTCTCTCTCTCTCTCTCTCTCTCTCTCTCTCCTAATACCTTCAAATAATTTCACTACGTAAACCTGATCGAATCTCACAGGATGAGTTGTTCGTTGTAGATGATGATGGTAGGTGGACGGTAAGGTAAGCAGTCGTGGGTGGAGGGGTAATGTTACCGGATAACAGAAGAAGAAGAATGGAAAAAGGGTGTTTGGGAAGGAGGGGATTATAAAGGATGGACCATTTGGAGGGGTGTTCGGGAACGTGTATAAGGGCAAGCACAAGGGGAGTGTTTGGATGCGAGGACAAGAAAAATATTGAAAATGTTTAAATGGTCGATGGTCGATCATGGTTGGCCGGATCCGGCAATGAAGTCGCCGAAAATTACAGAGGATCCGGCAATGATGTTACAGGGGAAGAGTTGAAGTGTAGAAGAAGAGGGGTTTGGTCCTTTATGTTTGTTATTTTTTTAATTTAATAAACAGATGAATTGACATAAATACCCTTACATGCATTGCATGTGAGGGGGAGTTAACGACAAACTCTAACAGAGTTAGTGTAAAGGATGAAACCTGCAACAAAAACCTCGATAAAGAATGAATCCTGCAAGTTTTAAACATTAAGGACGAAACCTGCAACTTTGGGTAAACATAAAGGACGTTTTCTGTAATTTTGTCTTAATAGATTAGGTTAAACCATATTTAAACCATATTTATTCTTTTTTTTTTAATTGGTCTAGAGTTGCCACATCACATCCTATGTGGGATCTCTCAAAGGAGAGATTGCATAATATTATGACATGTAGGATTATTAGCTTTGCAATATATATATACTAGATTATATCCCGGGAGTGTCCCGGGTTGGAAAATCTAATTTGAAATATCAATTTTACATCTGAACTAGACTGATGTGTTTTACAGTTACATGCAGGAAAGCTTCGGGTAACACTTAACCTAAAACAATTAACAATGTATCTCCAATGTTAATGCATAACCTTAAACAATGTATAACTCTAATATTAAAACCTAACCTAAAAATATGTACAACTCTAATGCTAACACACATGTTGTAAATAAAATTCATATTTACTGGTTTGAACATAACTAATGACTTGCCTATACATGATTAATGAATAACCTGAACACTTTGTGTTTTTTTTCCTGTACGAACAAAACCACACAAAAAAATAGTCGTTTTTTTCTCTGTTTTTTATATAGCACTATGATACCCGTTGGAAAGATAATAAAACGCTCATTAATTTGGTGAAATATGGCACACTCAATGAATAAAATACCCTCTTTGAATGTCATGTCATTAAAATGACTTTGGTTTATTATATATATATAGATAGATTCATGCTAAAATAGGTGATTTTGACATTTTTTATGCTTAAATTGTGAAAGACGCACATGCAAACGCATTTTCAATGGAGGGGCATAGACGACATACCACATCGGCCATGACGACATACCTTCTTCCTCTATTTCCACCTTCACAAATCTCGCTACTCTCTAATCCCTTTCACATTCATGGTCCGTAAGTTTACGTCCCCACGGGCACACCTCCCCCTTTCTCTTTGCCTTCTAAGTGGTGTCCATCGGACCATCCTCAAATACCAAAAATCATTCATAAATCATAATATTATCCGCGGCTCATATATTTGGTATTTTAGACTATTGTCGGTAAGTTTAATGCCGAATCACAGACCTCTCCAAAATTAATCCATCAAACCGTAAAAATAATATTCTCAATTACAAGCTTCTTCAATTTACTCAAAGAAACCGAATCCAACCAAGCCAGCATAGCCAGCTATGGCCCAAGCCGGGGAGGCCAACCGGCTTGGGCCCAGTTTTATCGGGGGCACAATTTTTTTTATAAAACTCCTAAATGTATATATGTGTGTATCTTTTTAAAATAGAAAACTCAATTAAAATTTAAAAATAGAACTCAATAATCAATTTAAAACTTACAAATTATTAACCCAAGGTCCATTACATTTATAAGTTCATTATTAATTTAACATACTAAATTAAAAAAAAAAAAGAAAAAACAAAGGTATTCTTTCTATTTGGTGGCACCTCCAGAAGAATATCGAGATTCCAATTTCTAATTTCCAATTGTGAGTTGAATGCTTATCATCCTCTATGGCTACCACCTATCCATATCCCCATCATCTGGATTGTAATTTTAAGTTTAATCTTTAAGATTTTAATTAAGAACTTATTTATGGTTTTTTTTATACTTTCAACTGAGCGTGATTACTTTGTTCGATACTTGGGTTTTGTGTAGTTTTATGTTTGTCGGCGGATTAATGAAATATTTTTGCAGTTAGGTGTTTTGTTATGCCCTGAATTTGGGGGAAATTACTTAATTAGGTAATTTTTACAAATTATGATTTTAGGGTTTTGTAGAAGCCTAATGGGCATATTTTTTAAGGGTTTGGATAGGGCACCTAAATCCTCAGGGACACCTCTACAAGCCAGTATTTTATGTATTTTCTCATATCGGTAATACTATGTTTGTGGGTTAAGGACATAAATTATCTGCTACGTTCTATTCTTCCTTAGATTAATAGATGAATACGGCTAAAGGTCAAATCAATTGGAGCTTTTGAATATCAATCCCAACAAAGTGAAAAGTTGGTTTGCAAAAAGGAGTCTTGTTTGATCAAATCGAAGAAAAAAGATAGATCCTGATTCATGCAAATGAAGATGGTCATGGTATTAATGAAGAAGTTCGTGATGTTTGATTCTGTATATTATTCTAAAATACCAAATATATGAGCCGCGATAATATTATGATTTAAGAATGGTTCGGTACATTTTATTTTTACTAGTGGGTTTACCCGCGCGTTGCGGCGGGATCCGAAAAAAGCTTACAAAACCAAGGTGATTAAGTGAATTAATTATTTATGTATTTATTCATACTTACCAGGCACAACATGGACCGTGTACATTCACAATAAATGGTTGTATTTGCAATTAAAATATTTGCATTTGGATCCCAATAGTTTTTGTGTGTGTAGATGTTTTAACATAGGTAAATTTGCAACACTTACTTTATAATCTTTAAGAGGAAGACATAGTGAGGTTAAGAATGCATGCCAAAGACAAAAGACAAAGTTTATCTGACAAATGGAATTTGAAAATTTTAATACAAAGTTGCATATCATTTAAAAATCCAAAGAATTTGTAAACCAGACACGTAAAACACTTAGCAATTTCGGTCATAGTTCCATCAGGAAACTTTCATTAGCTTAAAAGGAAAACTGATTACATAATATGGCCTTTAACTCGGGTGTGTATATATATAAATATATATATATATATATATATATATATATATAGGATTAAGAAACTTCAAGCTTAATCGCTAACCTACTCTTAACTATTATCCTGTGACTCTTGAGTTATGTGAATGTGAAGAGTGAAGGCAATCAATGTACGAGTAACAATGCAGGGGTAATAAGAGAAAGATTTATTTGACATTATAGGTTTAAATCATGTGTCTTTTCAAATATTATCTTAAATTTGACAAATTGGACACATTTGCCCATGTCTCCCCCTTTTTAATGTAGTATAGATGAATCTATACATCTTATAACCATTCATAATAACTATTTGTTTTGCATAAAAAAATATTTTTTTAGGTTAACTGTGAGTATTATTTAAAAAGAAAAGGCAATACACGAGTAGTTTTCTTTCTGTGTGATACAGCTGGGAAAACATATATTACAAACCTTTTTATCTACCCCTCTCTTCATCTACCCACCTTTATCCACCATTAATCTCATTCATTACTTCTTCACATACCTCTCTTCATCTCCCTCAAAAACATCAACCACCTTACCACCCACAGCCGTTCATCGACCACAGGCTCTATCTCGACCACCACCGTTTCTCTACACCTCGTCTCAACAGAGCATATCGTTAACCTTCATCGACCACCGACTCTGTCTCGGCACGATAACTTCATCCCCATTTCCAACTGTTACAAACATGGAATCAAAACATATAAACTTTATTCAAAGAACCCAACCCAAAAGTGTATGAAAAACCCTTACAATACTGAACAAAACTCTACCTCACAATAGCTCTCAAGAATACAACACTAACAGAGATTATTACAGAATAATCTCTATACAACAAACACTAGAACCAACGTCGGCAGATTCAAGATGAATCTGATGACGATTCTAAAAACCCTAAAATTGAGAGCAAAACAAAGTGAAAGAGAAAGATAAAAGTGAACGTCTGATCTTCAAGAGAGAGAGAGAGAGAGAGAGAGAGAGAGAGAGAGAGGGAGACGTATTTATATCTCAGCTAGACGTATGCTGAGCTCGAGACAATCCAACGGTTTAAAATAAGCTTGGCAGAAACGATCAAGGGTGGCAATCCATTTGTGCTTTCTCACATGGATTGCCACATCAGCCTCTAACAAAACGAATCTTTTCAACTGGACCATAGCTAGACTCGTACAACTCATCTGGGCTCAACACTCCTAATCTGGGCACAACAACTCTTTTCCTATATGGGCTCAGCAACTCACGAACCGTGCCAGCTACAATCTCTTGGGCTTTGGACCTGCACACTCTTATGCAACATGATGAAGCCCAATACATAATAACCCTTTTATTATAATCAGAAAAATATTTTTATGTTATAAAAATATTTTATAAAACCTTTTTATTAAGAAATAAAATGAACAAACTATAAAAAGTGTTATGAATCTCTCTTATTTTTAACACCAACGACATCAACGACAACGCTGCTGTAGAAGAGGAAACGAACACAACGACACCATAGCTTTTTTTCTATGCTTCGTTTTCTTAAGATATAATAATGCTCTGTTTTTATTATGTTGGTGTTCTTGGTGATTTATGCTCTGTTAACTTCTAGATGATATATAAGTGGGATTTTAAATGTTGATCCAAATTTTAATGCACCCGAAAACAACCGTTCATCGATATATAAGCAAAATTTAAGGTGCACCTGGTTATACCGGTTTATGCTCTGTTAACTTGTAGAAGATATATAAGCTACTGTTTCATAGGATATGAAGTTACAAAGTTGCGGAATGGTTTGTAAACAGGCAAAATGATTGTTTTATAATATCGAAGGAACAATATTACAAGAACCAAATTTGACTTTGTAAAAAGGCAAAATGACTTTTAATAAATATTACACGGAAAAAAAAATCTAAAAATCAATTTAAAAATGTAATTAATATCCAGCTAGCAAAAGCTGCAAAAAGCTGTTTATTTTGCAAAAGTTATTGTAAACTGCAGTTTGCGAAACATAAACGGTCGTTTACAAAGTAGTGGTGTATGAAACCTAAAGTACATGGTGTACTAATCCAGATTCCCTAAAAAAAGTATTAGGTTTGATTACACATAAGGCATCCTCGTGTAACCTAAGTATAAAACTATTAATTTTGAATTTGTAAATCCATGATTTTAAATACTATTTATATCTTGGATACGACACAAATATATATATATATATATATATATATATATATATATAGTATGAGTATATACAAGAAACCTTAGTTGGTAAACTCTAGAAACCCAACATGTGGCTACAATCAAGCCACATCATCACACTCAAAAACCAATTTAATAATGTCATAAGGGTAGTGAGGTAATTTTACCATTCCAATTAATTCAACCACCTATCAATCTTCACACCTCCCCATAATAATATCAAGTACAATCTCTCTCTCTTTCCTTTTCTTTCTCTGATTTAATTTCATCTCTTTGTAGTTTCAAACTCAAATTCCATTTTGAATTTATATTACTTCAATTTCATCTTCATTTTTTATCATTCTTCTCTCCATCATTTTTTACAACCCACTTCAAACGCCGATGAAGAATGAAAATACGAACCTTATCAACAGTTTTTTACACGCTGTTCACCGGAAATCGAAGTCTTCCCCAACACCACAATCACCACCATTCCCCACCGTGAACCACCATGTTACCACCGTCTGGAAACCCCTTCAATTTACTGAGAGCAGCCGCCACCACCATAAGCCTTTGAACCCATCACCCTAATCATCATCGAGCACCACTGTCGCCTGCCTTCCTGACCTCCGTCGTCTGTCTTTACGTTTGGAATAGATCTGTCCCGATTGGAATAGATCTGTCCCGATTGGTAGTAGGAGAGAGTGGGTGTCGTTGGTGTCTTGGTGGGGGGGGCTTAGCCGGAGCATCGCCGGAGAAGGAGGAGGAGGAGGGACCACCGTCATCAACGCCTCCGTCTTCCACCGGCAACCGCATCATTAATTCCGGGGAGTGGTAACAAAGGTTAGATGAAACGAAAAGTCTTTTCTTCTTGGATTTGAGTAATGAGATAAACAAATGGTCTGATACTTTCATTCAATTTCATTAATAAGTAATTAAAATATTGATTATTATTTATTATTAAAGTATTAACAAGCAATAAAGTACACACAAAAAGAGCAGAAAAAAATATATGAAAAATGAATAAATTAAAGAAAAAAGGATGAAGAAAGTGAAGGTTCGATATCGATTCAATGTAAAAGAAAGTGGGTTTGGTCAAGATTCAAGAAAGGAATTATCTTTTTTTTTTAATCTGAATCACGGAAAGTTGTAAGTTTATTTTATTTTGTTTAATGTATATTTAATTATTAAAACACTCCGACATTGATTTTTTTTAGTAAGTCAGATCTGACCATGGCAAGTGATAGGAAAGGCGGCATTGGTCAAGTGTTTGAGTCATGAAGAAAGTTTACACGATAGGTTTTGATCGTAACAATTGTGTTTGTTAACACATTTTCACATTTGGGCCCTGACTAACACATGTTACTCCTGTTTAGCATGTTAGATGATGAGTTGATCACACCGGTTAATATCTCATCTATTGTTTCGCAGTTGATAACGAAGACCCCACTGGTTAACATATGTTAACAAACGAAGTCGAAGGAAGCCGAGAAAAATATGTAGAAAAACTTTTTAGTAACGTTTTCTTTTTTGTACTCAATGTATAGAGTTACTAGATTTATTTTGTTAAAGTGGTTAATAGTTTGTAATGATACTTTGTAATAACGTGTGTTAATAGTTTGTGTGCTTTATTTTTCAGTAAACTTATGATGTGAAAACTATAGGGGTAAGCAAGACAACAAAAAGACTGACAAAATAAACACAAGTTTAACATATGTTACCAAATAACACATGTTAACCTGTTATGCAACATTAACACATGTTAACCATCCATGCAGTTCATTTGAATGTCATGGCTAAATTTTTGTGGGGTTCAATAGTTTGTTACTAAAATAACACATGCAACATTAACACATGTTACCCTTTACATGCAGTTCATATGAATGTCTTGGGGTAGGTTTATCTCTTGTTCAATAGTTTTTAATGATAGTTTGTAATAATATGTGTTACCAAATAACATGTGTTAACCTAATGTGTGTTAATAGTTTGTATGCTATGTTTACTTATTTCTTTTGTAAACTTATGAAGTGAAAACAGGAGTTGTAAGAAAGACAAAAAGGTTGACAAATGATACAGGTTAGATAACACATGTTAGCCCTTTATGACCAACTAACACATGTTAACCTTCCATGTAGTTCATTTGAATGTCATCGGTAGGTTTTTGTGTGGTTCAATAGTTTGTAATGATACTTTGTAATAACGTGTGTTAATAGTTTGTGTGCTTTATTTTCTCAGTAAACTTATGAAGTGAAAACTATAGGGGTATATAGGGGCAACAGGTTTAACATATGTTACCACACCACTCATACTAAGAAATGTTAGATCTTCTCATGGGTATATGGGGGCAACATGTTTAACTTTTATCAGATTAGATTAACACATGTTAGTCCTTTATGACCAGCTAACACATATTACCCTCGTATGCAACATTACCACATTATTTGTACTTGCCCCATTATAATAATATTTCTTAAAAGAAAAAGTAGGAGAGAGGAGAGAGAATGGTGATGTTTGAAACATTATAATAATATGTTACAGGTTTAACATATGTTACCACACCACTCATACTAACAAATGTTAGATATTCTCATGGGTATATGGGGGCAATAACTAGGTTTAACTTTATCATATTAGATAACACATGTTAGCCCTTTATGACCAACTAACACATGTTACCCTCGTTTGCAACATTAACACGTTATTTGTACTTGCCCCATTATAATAATATTTCCTTAAACAAAAAGTAGGAGAGAGGGTGTGACATGATCCATTATAATAATATTTTCTTAAACAAAAAGTAGGAGAGATGAGAGAGATGGTGTGACATGACCCATTATAATAATATTTTCTTTATCAGATTAGATAACACATGTTAGTCCTTTATGACCAACTAACACATGTTACCCTCATATGCAACATTAACACATTATTTGTACTTGCCCCATTATAATAATATTTTCTTAAACTAAAAGTAGGAGAGAGAGTGTGACATGACCCATTATAATAATATTTTATTAAACAAAAAGTAGGAGAGAGATTGTGTGACATGACCTATTATAATAATATTATAAATGTGAAAAGAAAGAGGAGGGAGGAGAGAAGAGAGAGAATGTGTCATAACTTTTCTGAAAAATGTGCCAAGACTTGTGATATGATAGAGAAAGAGTGTGTCTTACACACATATTTCTCTTCCCAAACTACCCTTGCATGTCCTTTTGAGCATTAAAATAATATTATATCTAACATCAAGTACAAAGAATGAATCCTATCCATTGATCTAAAGATATGGATGGTCTAGATGGAGTTTCCAAGGTTTACCATCTAAGGGTGGGTTTCCATTATATCCCTTCCCTATATATATAGGGTCAGGATCCTGTACAAAGTACATTTTTCGTGAGAAGTGTGAGAAGTATTAAAAATTGATACTTAGGCGTCATTCTTTGAACTTAGTCGTGATGTTTTGGATTGTTTTGCCTATAAAAACACCAAACATAACAATGAAAAACCGAAAACAATGTATTTTAGGCTTAAAACTTAAAACACCATGCTATGAACATTAGCAGTGTGTTTTAAGCGTTAAGTAGTGTGTTTTAGCTGTTTTTTAAATTTAATGACTATAATACATTGTATTGTGTTTTAGATTGTTGTGTTTGGTGTTTTTCAAGTTAAAACAACCTAAAACATCATTCCTAAATCCAAAACATGATGTCTACTTGTCAATTCTTAGTCTTTCTCACACTTCTCACGAAAAATGTACTTTGTACAGGATCCTAAACCTATATATATATATATATATAGGTAGTAGATCCGATAGGAAAATTGTTTTGTGTAGGAAGTGTAGGAAGTGTTTTCAACCGTTGGATTAAATCTAATAAAAACTTAAGATGATGGGCATTTTAGACTTTTTAACCATTTTATTAATTATATCAATCCCACTTTTTTAGCAACTTCCTCTAGTGATTATGGAGATTTATTATCCTTAAATAACTAATTATTCTTTTTTTTCAACTTGATTCATAACATATTGTTAATTACTTCATGATCTCAGTTCTTTTATAATAATCAGATTTAATCTTCATCTTCTTATAATAATCGAATTATTCATACCAAAAACAAGATTTTCTAAATGCTGTGTTTTTGTTAACACGTAGTAATAAGTAGTGTTTTAACGTAGTGTCTTTAAACAGACGCAAATCAGTAGTGTTTTGAAACAGACGCAAATCAGTAGGGTTTTTAAACAGATGCGAATCAATAGTGTTTTTAAATAGACACAAATCAGTAGTGTTTTATAACACTGCTAGTTGGAGGTTTAAAACATGTGCAGAAGTTGGATTGAAGATGACTATAAAATATGAATACAAACTGGCGCGTAAGATATTGTGGGTGTTATTGCGTTTTCTTTTGGAAGATGAATTGAGTTTGAATGTAGGAGAGAGAGAGGAAGAGAATTGAATATTAATTATCTATAATAATATTTAGATGAGAGAGAGAGAGAGAGAGTCATTAATGTAGGAGCATTAAAACAGTTTCCAAAACACTTTGATACAAATGACTTTGATACCCTCAATTAAAACACATATTTACGATCTTACCCTTATTTCCTATAATATATTAATTAGATTTTAAACACATCCTATCTTTTAATCTCCACCATCCATCTTTAAATCTAATGGTTGAAAACACTTCCTACACTTCCTACACAAAACTATTTTCTTACAGGAACCCTACCCTATATATATATATATATATATATATATATTCGAAATATTTATACACCCCGACAGCGCACAACGGAAAGCAATTCATGAGGTAACGGAAGTTGTTACCACAAAGTTTAGCAATCACACGATTTATGGACATCTTGCAAACACCCTCTAGTTAAACATATTTAAGTTTCGGGTCCAAGAAAGTTTAAAAACATGTCTAACCAATATGAAGCGAAATAACATAAACATTGTTTTACAAAATAAAAACATAGTTTCAAAAGTTATAAAGTTTTAAGGTTCCAACATCATGTCCATAAGTAGTGCATGCTAAACCCACTCTCTAGACTCCTATGCATCAGTACCTGCAAAATATGCTTTAAAATGTCAACAAAAATGTTGGCGAGTTCACAGGTTTTAGGCAAATAAACATATTTCCTAGTTCAAAAACGTATGATCGAGTACCGACTAAACTGAGAACCAAGTAGACTAGTTGGGTCATACAAGCATGATCGCAACCTAAGGCTCTTAATCAAACCACAACATTTCTTCCCAAACCTGACCTCCCTAAGCACACAACCGAGCTCCCTAAGGAACTTTTAATAGAATATGCTCTCCCATAAGGCGCAACGCGACTACCCTGAGAGGGGGCGTCAAACACAATAGATCTACTAACATAAACCATGGCTCTAAACCAAGAGCTAATGATTAAGATCATGCATCTACCAAAGGCCATCAAATGTTCTATATAGTTCTAGTCTACTCGTAATACAAGCATGTTAATTCCCCGATTATAAAACGTTCAAAAACATTTAAAAGAAAAGAGACCGTGAAACTCACTTCAAGCGTAGCAATCGAGCAATCCCTAGTCCAAACCATAATCCTTTACTAACAATACCCTATAATCCATAAGGCTAATTTAGCAAACATTCTAAGTCTGTCCAAGTTATTCACCAAACTTCCCTCGACTTAGATTAACCAAAAAGATTTGAATTTTCATTAACCCTTACCCTATTGACCCATTGGTGATTTTGACGATTAGTTAAGTTTTAGACCTCACGTACATGCATATCGCGTCTAATTACCCGACCCTTAGGTTTACACTTATATGTTCACAGATATATCAATCCAAGTAAAATACCACATAACTTGAATTAGTAAACCTATTATTTTTCATTATAATCAAATATACACATGTAGCACATAGCTTCACATAGTCACTACAATTAAGACTCGCTTTCCACATAAAGCCGTTTTTACCAAAACACGGTCATTCTTAGTAAATCACAAGTTACATATAGAATGCCTAGGCATCATGGAAATCATCCAAGTAATTAACTTATGAGTCACATATAACATAGATTCACAAAATCTATTCCAAATTATCCATACATGCTAACATATCATCTTAACGCACTATAAGACATGTTCTAGCAATATCCATATCATACAAGTTTCCAATGTCTCATGTAAACCTATGAACATTAAATGAACTTAATTTAAACACTAGGACCTGCATATAAACCTCAATTCAGGATCAAATTTGCTGATCTAAATCAGCCACAAAATTTAGTCGTTACGCGCCTCAAAAATCACATTTCGGCGACTTTTATCACATAGTTTTGCACTGTAAGCATCCGTTACAATGACAAACACCTTATACAACCTAAATCATGACTTTTATACACATTTTAACACTAAACAAGCTATTTTACATCAGACCTGAAAATAAGTGTTTTTAACGCATAAAACTTGTCAAAAACATGCGTTTTCGCGCATCTTTTGCAAATACATTTACGTTTTTGGGTTAGGAATTTCATGAACACTTAATCACATTTTATTTTACATCAAAATAAGTCATGAAAACTTTCTATAAATCGTTTTTGGAATATCTGTTTCAAAAGCTCGCATTTTGGCGTTTTAAGCCAAAAAACGCGTCTTGATCGTACATGCTATATCTCCCAAGCGTGTAGATCCTATTTAAACTCAATATTCCCTATTTTAGACTTATCAAAACCCTCTAAACATCAACACAATCAGACCGGTTCTATACTTGAAATAACTCAAAATTGTCATCAAACAATGCACCATACATGAACATATCCATCAACTTAGCCACATTTCAACAAATACTACCCTATACCATTTATCTAGACCATCTTAAACATGAAAAATCCATTTTACATCAGATCATAAACCATTTAGAAAACCCTCTTGCATGTCCATAAATCTTGAAGATTTAAGCAAGATAAATCAACCATTCAAACAACAAAACTATCCTACACATACATACATATACACGCCACACACATACACGCATATTCATCCTCGTTTTACATTTTCTCATCCCCATTGTTTATTTCATAAAAACCCATTTCAAAACTCTTGTTTGTTTGGTGTAAACTAAACCCAAAACAGAAAATATAAAGATTTTGCACAAGTTTTTAGTTCAAAAACTCACCTATGAAGATTACTTGCAAAGATGGTAGGTTTTTATGCTCAAACTCAGTTCTCTCTCTAAAAATCTTTGGATTTTTGTTTCAAATCACCAACAACACTTATCTATCTATGTTTTTGAGTCCATTTTTATGATAATATGATCAAAACAAGATGATTAGGGTCTTTGGGGGTGGGTTCGGCCGAAGAAGAAAAAGAAAGAAGTTGGGTGGTTTTTTTTCTTAAGTGTGTGTTTTGAGAGTGTAAGGCCACTGAACGGCCTCCTACGCCTTCTCTTGAGCCGTGACAGATTGCTCAAGGAGGACCTTGACATTCTTAGCCTCCTCTAGCGCGGCGTCACGGGACACCTCTATCGCCTCCCGCTCCTCTTCCAGATCCTCCTTGGCCCTGAGGATGGAGGTTTTTTTGATCCTCCAGCACCGACACGCGGGAGGTCACGGCCATAAGCTCCTTATCTTTTAACTGGAGCTCGGACCGAACCTCCGCGTACTTGGAGGTCCTCTCCGCCAATAATTTCGACTGATCGTCAGCCGTCGCACGAAGTTTGGAGTTCTCTTGGTTCAACACTTGAACCCGCTCCTTCAACTTCATAGTGTTTTCGTTGGTGCAATTGCACGAGTCACTTCATAGTGTCTTTCTCCAAGAGCTTTACTTTGTCTTTAGCGTCATAAGCACGGCGGCGGTACCTCTCAACTTCGGCCTTCAATTCGGCCTCTCTCTCTCTGCCTCAGTGGCCTTCTCAGCTTCAAACTTAGCGATGCTACACTGAAAAGCAGCATCGCGTCGCCTCAACGAATCTATTGCCGCCAGCTGCGACGCATGGCCGACACACATGTCTGAGATCATTGAGGGACGGTCCAAGCTGTCTTGCTACGCCCTCTCGTGGGGAGGGACCACCTCCGCCATGAACTCCTTCGTCGAGAAGGGATTAGCGAGACGGGAATTTTCTCTAAGGGCCTAACGAGGGCGCTAAATTGCATCGTCCTCGGCCCAAGTAGAGGCTCCACCCTCGCGAGATCTCCCCACTAATCCCTTCGAGGACTCAACAATTTTGGAACCTGAGGTCCCCCTACCCTGTGGAACGAGCGGCGCGCTGCCCGACCGGCTCAATGTACCTTTACCATCCCCAGTGCCTCCCGCTGGGGTGGCCTTTACTAACTTTTGGGAAGCATCATCGGCCCGCTTCTTGGCCTCCGCTTCCTTTTTCTCCTCCTTCATGCGCAGGCCTCCACTTCATCTTGGCATTATTGCGCGCCTAGAACTCTTGTAACTTGCTAACACCTGAAATCAATATTAGCGTTAGAAGACAACAAAAGAAAATATAAAACATAGCGCAGGAAGCTACACTTACCATCATCACGGATGTACGGCTCCTGCTCGGCACGTAGGCGCAGCCGACTAACGCCAAGGAGAACCAGCAAGGACTCCTTGCATGGCATCACCTCCAGCGAAGAAATGTTGGTTATGAGGGTGGTAAACCACTCCTCCTCCTCATAACCCGCCGTAACATTTCGCGGGGAAATCCTTTCCTTCGCGCCCAGCACCTTCTAGGCATGGCCACCGGTATAACTCCCATCTTCACGAAGAAGTACTTCTCCTTCCAGTCATGAAGAGACTTGGGGACGATGGAGACCATGGGCACCACCTTCGATCATTCCTTGAATGTAAACCAACTTTCGTCCTTCGCCATATAGTAAAAAACATTGAACCTGTCAGTAATAGGTTCGATGTCTAAGGTGCGGCAGCTCGCCTCAAAGTGAAACAGGCTCAGCATCCCAAAGGCGTTGAGCTGTGTAACCGCCACCCCATATGACACCAGGGTGTCAATCTAGAAGCGGGTGGCCGGTAAATGAAATCCACACTTAGTGAAGTGGGCTTTGTACAGAGCAATTTTGAAATCAGTGGGAGTCAACACCGTATGGCTAGGCCCAGGAAACTCAGGTTCCCACTCCGGGTCTATTTCAAAGTCGTTGCAGAAGTCGTTGAATTGAGTCAATGTCCACTTCACAAAAGTGTTGAACATCAACTTCTTCTTTTTCGTCTTTCCCTAAACAACAGGCTATTCAGAAGTCCGATCAGAAGACTGAGAGTCACTTGCAGTAGCCTCAGACATTTGAAGAGAAAGGATATACAAAAGAAAGGGATAGAAAAAGGGTTTTTCTGGAAAAAATCTGGAAAAGTCGTCAGAATCTTCAACCAAGCCGCCGGAAAATTTGAACGTCTGCCGGAATACTTGAATGCTCGCCTGAAACTTCAAACAAGCCACGGAAACTTTGAAGAAAAGAAAGAAATCGAGAGGAAAATTTTGAGAAAATTTTGGAGAAGTGAGGAGAGAGAGGAGCCAAAGACTATTTATACCCATCGCATTTATCTGAATGCTCCACAGCATGCCATGTGTCCCACTCGCCACGAACAGGTTACACTTGCGCGCGTGACACGATTAACCTGGACGCGACACGTGTCAGCCACCTGGATGATGACAGCTGCTTCCCAAACACATGCTCACACGCTCGCCTGACAGCCCACGTGGCATCATCCTGGCTCTCCATCTCTCACACATGCGCGCGTGGCACGCCATGCGCCTGACACAGACGAATTTTTCCTCTACACACGTCACTGTCATCATGACAGACATGCTCTCTGTCTGCCTGACAAGTCTCGGCTTCCTCAACACGCCTCCTCGATTCCCCCCCCCCCTCCAATTTATAACACCTTTTCAAATTCCATGCGCATTAACTTCCAATCATGCCTAAATTTAATACAACTTTGGCTGCGCATTTACTCCCTTTCAGCAACCAGGTATGCCACGTCATCACCTGGCACTGATTTTGACGTAAATCCAAAACACGTTCTCCACTGTATTTGCATTCTCACAACCAGGCGTGCCACATCATCACCTGGTGCTTGGTTTGATGTAAATCCAAAAGACGTTCTTTGCCGGATTTACATTTCCACAACCAGGCGTGCCACATCATCACCTGGCGCTTGGTTTGACGTAAATCTAAAAGACGTTCTCCGCCAAGCAGAGTACAATAAACGCACATTATTGTAAAAATGAAAAGGATTCACTCCTTTTTCATTATTAACATAATCTACATACAAAAAGCGGAAGTAATGGTGCCCTCCTCCCTCCTGAAGCTAAAGGAACTTATGGAAAGATAAAAGATCCGCTTTTATCTTGATATATGTTAAAAAGATACAATGAGCACTTTTTATCTTGATATGTGTTAAAGAGCTGCAACGCGCACTCTTTCAAAGCACAAAATGTGGATGAGCTCTCACCCACCAAACGCAACATCTTAGTCCATTGCTACACCAGACCTCTAAGCAAGACCATGAGAGACACTGGATTGGGGGGACTTGAAGGGGTAGGGTACTAATTCTGGCCCGCAGGCGCACCCTAACCCACAACATTACTATCAAACTTACCCGCGGAGAGCTTGCCATTTGAAATGACAACTCCAAGCTCATGATACGACTCCATGGGATGCAGCTCACATGAGGAGTGTAATTTGCCCGCGTGAGCCCATACGCCAGACCTGGCGATGCTTACCCGCGGAAAGTGACAGCAGGCTGCAACAAGATGTAGCTCCCCTTAAGCTCCCACTTGCTGCACTTCCTCCCATGTGTCAGATGTCACCTCAGTAAGCCGACTGACACCCTTTGGCAGCAGCAAGAAAAGGAGATCCCTGCATTCAACTACAAGGCGCCACATATACTAGTGGCAGGGCGCTGCCCCTGACAACCAACCATAGCGCACCACGTGGACAAATGGCAAGACGCCTCTTGCACCCGGGTTACTTTATGCAAACCCTTAGTCCAAATCCAACAGGATGGGCTTCTGGAAGGCAGGCCCAACTTCCAGGCCCAAGCACATTACGACGGTTGTGGGCCGCGGCACCCGTCCCACGCATCCCCTATAAAAGGGAGACTCCTCTACCTTTTATAAGGTCGATAAATTCTCTAATCACACACATACACTTGTATCATTTCTTTTACACTTGTAACCTTTTGAATAATAAATATCATACTTTGACGGTGGACGTAGGTCAACGAGACCGAACCACTTATATCTTGTGTTTGTGTACCGTCTCTTTATCCTCTATTTGTCTTACGGGCCACGGATCTAACCTCGGTGTAAGCAAAGGATTATATCCTGCAGTGAACATGAGTAGCGACCCCCCGACTATACCCCCGAGTTATACTCGTTTTTTCATCACCTTAGACCTAACTTGAAACTCAACTTGCGAAGATTCTGAAAGGTTAACATATTTGTTTTCATAACCTTCCTGATTGACCTAAAAAGTGCTCATATATAAATAAATATAACAGATTTGAACCTCTACAGAAAATAAATGGTTATTACAAAAGAATTTAAATAAATACCTCGCCAGAATTATCCTCTACATTCTCATTTCCGTCAACCAACTCTTCAATTATAACAGGATCATCACAAATCTTGGCCACAATGTACACATGGTAGTCATTTGTAAGATTGTAATTAGAAACATCAATCTTGAAAGCCAATTTCTTTTCAACAATTCGAGACAACTCATGCGGCAAACTGTTTGTGTCGTTTTCCTTCAACTGCCTTTCCCTAATATCACGTGGAGCAGCTCCAATGATCCTCATCACATCTTTATCAAACATCACAAACGATACATAATCAGTTTCATCTTGAACCCTGATCTGCAACTTGAACCTAAAACAAATAAAACATAATTTATCTAAAAAACCTTTATGAAATGAAATGAACAGTCTGAAAAAAAAAAGTGTATATATCTACTGCTTTACATACTTTGTGGTGATGGAGGTACATTCACACTGGCATTTTCGACAAACCAACATAGTAACAGGCAATTTTAGAAATGCTTAACACACTTCTTCAGCATGTTGCAAATATTCTGATTTACTTAAAACTTTCTTGTAATAATTGCAGCACGCAGCATAAAACCAACCATCGCTTTCTTCCACACTTTTTATGGTTGCAATCACAACACAAAACATCGGAAGCAAACACAATATATATACAATATATACTTTTATAGAAAAGAAACATATAATAAACTCAACAAATATCCAAGCTATGTATAACATATTGAAACCTCCTGAATCTCGATGACTTCATCAACATGCTTCTTCTAGGTTCCAGCTATGAATTCCTAAGGCAATGGATAAACAGACTAGGAAGAAAGAACGGTTTGGTAAGTATAACCAGACTCTTGTTCTTGTTTCAATATAAAACTATAAAATAGTACAAACAATTACTTCTATTAGCTAAAAGAAAATGTAAATTTGCCAATATAAATATGAATACATAGTACATCCTCCTTAGGTCATCAACTTCATCTATTTCTAGATTGAGAAAGAGCCGAGATCTAAACTTATCAGTTTGAACTGTAATTCGTTCTAAAAATTTCACAACATACATATCTTTAGTGAATTCATTTGTATTAATATTTTGTAAAATAACAACAAAGAAACACAAGTTACGGTTCCAGTCCTTAACCCTTCCATGCTGGATAACAACCATTAGATGCTCATTGAAATTCTTGTTGGAAATGAAATCCTTAAACTGTATTGCATAAGAATTCCACAATGTACATCACTATATCGTACCTCTACAACAAAACAACATAGCTGAAGAAACGAGTATGGCTCGGGTATGACGAGGGGGTGGCTACTCGTGCTCGCTACAGGATATTATACTTTGCTCACAAGGATGATAGATCTATGGTCCGATTAGATATATAGTAAGTTAATAAATAATGTAATGCACACACAAGGTTTAAGTGGTTCGGTCTCGTTGACCTACGTCCTCTGTAAAGATACGATCTTCTATTACTCAGGATATTACAAATGTAACTTAGAGAAAATACAAATCGGAAATACAAGTGTGTAAGTATGATTGGAGAAATGTTCGACTTCTTAAAAGGTGTGGAGACCTTCCTTTTATAGAGGTCTTGTGGGTCGAGGCTTGTGGCCCACTTTTGGAGAGCTGGGCCCGGGCTTTGGAGTTGGGCCGATCTTCTTAGAGGCCCATCTAGTTGGATTTGGATCCTTAGTTAAATAAAGCAAACTAGCCAAGAATGTTGCCTTGCAATTGGTCCACGTGGCACCCCATGATTGGCTGTCAGGGGCGGTGCAATGCCATTGGTACACGTGTCACCAAGTTGTGGTCTGTAGGATCTTCCTTTTTCTCTTGGTGGCAGGAGATGTCAGTTGAGGTGACATCTGACATCCGGGGAGGCGTGCAGCAAGTGGAGCTTAAGGGGGGATGCATCTTGGCGGAGGATCTTTCCGCGGATGTTCTCCGCGGAAGACGATGCTCTTGCTTCCCTGCATAGCCTTGCTGATGCGTGGTGTATAATTTTGGCGGGTAGGGTGCGCCTAAACGCTGGTACCCTACCCCTTCAAGAACCATAGATGTAAAACATATACAAAATTTTGGTACTATACATTAATTAGAGATAATTTATTACATGAATAATGTGTTCCACATAAAAAAATAAAATAGTTAATCAAGTATTAACTTCTTCATACCATTTATGACATAACTTAAATTTGCAATTCTTTTCAACTTTTGAAACATAAGCCTCACCTTAAAAATAGAATATTTTTATTAAGTGTCTGACGTGTGAAACGAGAAACAATACTTTTTTCCAAAAAAATCTATAACAATTTAAAGGAATCCTTACTCCAAGTCTATAAAAATAACACTTCCAGCAACATCTATAAAAATAAAAAAAATAAAAGCACAATTTTATAAAACATCTGTTAACTTTAAAGCAACAATATTCAACTAAATTGTATATCAAGATTTGTTCTAAAATAAAAAATAAAATACAAACCAACGCTCAACAGATTCTTAGCTTCTCCGTTAAGAATATATTTAAATGGAATGAACTTGAAACCATACTCAACACCTTGCCAACCCTTAACATGTTTCACAGTTGTACAATGATAAAAATTGATTTTGTATTCATCTGCTATAACTTTGTAGAGGTCCTTGTTTTCACTGATACCAAACTTAGATATCACAACCACAACATCTTCTTCAAGTTGACTGTCAAAAACTTGCATCAAAGGTGCCTTGATAAAACCTTGAATCTTATCACCCTGCAAATCGATTAACAGAAAGCACAAAGTATTCAGAAAAGACCACGTCTTCAATAATAAAAAAGAAAACCAAGTTATAAAGGTTACCTACTCATTAATGAATATCACCTCCATCTTATAACTTGTGTTCCACTTTCTTATGATTCGAGCCGTCATGTTCCACATATCTTTAGCTGGATTCAGATCACAAATAAAACTAAGATTGTTTTTAGCATTGCCCATTGACATTTTAAGCTGAATATTTTTCTGAATATTTTAAGCTGGTTAATGACATTATTTTTTGCATCACACGGGCTCTGTTGGCCTATCTCTCCGCTTGATAACTCAGCTTTCTTATGTCACTCACGACTCTCTTATTATAGTAAGTATAGATAGATATAGATGTAGATGTAGATGTAGATATAGATACAGATGTCATCCGAAAGCTACTTCAAGCAAAGTGACAAAACACCAGAAAGCATGTGTTGACAACTAACACATGTATATACCATTTGCTTTTGACATTTTTTATTTCCTCACACGAGATGCTATGAAGCTACTTAGGTTCAACGGGTCATACATACTAATTTTATAACCCAAAAATTTATGAATGTGTAGGTTTTAAAAGACTTAGGTTAGCAATCCAGAAAGAGTTAGTATAGTAGCTTGCCCGTTTTCCTTCTTCGATGTAATCTATGTATAGGATTTTTAATGGGAAAATTGAAAATTTTTTCTTTTGAGAAAAAGAATCTAAAAATTAATTTGGTGTTATTAGGCTAGTGGGTGTGGTCTTCATCCCACCTCCGTCTCACCCCGTCTCACCCTCCGTCCCAAACACCACCCTCACTCTCGTCTCTGTCTCTCACGTCTCTACTGGGACATATGAGACGACCAACAAGCATTTAATAATAAAAGGGGGAGGGTTGTGTTCACACCCTTGGCTTATCTCAAAAAAGAGAATAACCCACTCATCTTAGGTGGCATCCTATGTGGCAAGAAGACATCCCATTTTAAATGTCTCTACACCCACTAGGCTTAATGTTCAATAGCTTACCTATAAATAAAACATCAAAGTATCAACCAGAGTGTGAAAATGGAAATAGAATTGAAACCTTAAAATCGTGTTAAAAAAGGGAAGGTCGATCGGTGTGATGTGAAAGAATGGATTTAAAAAGGATATGGGATCCTAATCAGCAAAATAATGCAATGTACATGTGTCACAAGTGTGTGGTATGTATCTTTGCTTTCACTTTCGGCGGAAATTAAAACATATAAAAGATCTCATTTTTGCGGAAAATGGAAGCAAAACCACTCCATTATTAACCACATATGAATTATTACGTAGGTAATAGAAAAATATAACATTAAACTTAAAATTGATAATCATTTCGATAAACAAAAATATATTCTTAAAGTTTTAGGGGGACGGGGCGCTACCAGAAAAAGTCACAGGTACCTCACTATCAGCGAGGTAACACCGTCGCCATCAGTGCTGGTAGGGGTCCCATGAACCATTTGATAGTTCTAGTTAACTGGCTGGTAACTATTAATAATAATTGCAACGGTTGAATTTTAGTATTTATTTTATTACTTTTTTGACCGTTTGAATTAATTTAATATATAACGGTGATAATTTTTTGACCGTTATTTTCAAATGGAATAAAAATGGGGACGGTTTAAATAAAAAAAAACACAAACAAACAACTAGATAACACAAACAACACAAATGGATCCAAGGAAATCAAAGAGTGTTTCGAATGGTTGGAGGGGAACCTCGAAATTTAAAGTTGGGGTATCTAGTGGTCGAGACAGAGGTTCGGGTTCGACATCGGGTACGGTTGAAGGCTATAGGCTCGTGATCAATTTTACACAAACCCAATGTAACACCCCAACCGATGGCGGAATCATCGAGGTGCCACGTAGTAACGATTGTTCAAAAGCTCATGGTACTAAAATTTAAATATTATTGAATAAACCAAAATTGTCTTACATGGAAATGGAAATACATTGTCTAAATGAAATGCAAATATTGAAATAACTGAACTAAAATAAAGCACTAAATGTCTCTTGTTAAAGCACTAGATCAAACTGCACCTGAAACATGTACAAAATAGATTTAGTCAACATATGAAATGTTGGTGAGCATTCCTAGTTTTGATATATATAGTAGGTCAAAAAGTTATACAATTCAAGTGCAAGCTACAGTGCAATTATGTAAACTATGTATCATACAAATGAGCGAAATCAACCCTGTGACTGTATAATGTACTGTATGAACTGTAGTGTACTTATCCAATAAATGGATAAAAGCTTAACACTGGCCACGGATTCTCCGATGAAGAAGGGGGAGAATCAATCTAGGCGGGTTGTCAATCCAAATAGCGCTATCCAATGTTAAGGTCGGCTTGTACCATGTTAATGATTTCACTAAATACAAATGTAATCCACATGTATTGTCTAAGCATAAAGCACGTTGTAAGCAATGCACATAGTACTAGAATTGTATTGTAAAAATGTAAACTTGTATTTGAAATTGTAATAGTGTACATGTAACACCCCAAAAATGTATAAAAGCAAAACGGGGTAGGAATACTCACTGTCTATGTAATAGCTTGAAATTGAACTTGGACAACAAAATATGTGTTGGAACTATCCCAAAGGATCAACCTAAAGAATTTGATAATGTGTAAGGTAAATACTCTAGGATACATGTATTTCTAGGGCTTCGAATTTGGGGATAAACGTTTATTTGATTATTAAACAAATTGTTTATTAATTATGAGAAATTAAATAAATAAATAAATAAAAGTCTTTTGGTAAAATTTTGAGTTAAATATAGTCACAACATAAGATTTTGATTATGAAAATAATTTTTATAAAATTATTTTCTTGAAAAATAGAATATTTAATTTAATTATTTCAAATTGTCAAAATATGACTTTAATATCTAAAAATATTAAAATTAAAGAATTTCTAAATAAAAAAATTGTATTTCAGTTCTAGATAGTTAGAAATAATTTATATAAAATTTTGGTGCAAAAATATTGAAAAAAAGAATTTATTATGATTTATTTATGATTAAAACTAACAAAAATTAATTAAAAATATAAAATAAACGGTTTTTCTGAAATAAAAATATTTTCTGGAATGTTTAAGAATATATAAGTTTAGGATAATTTTTGTGAGATTTAATAAACTCATTTAGATATTTTTATAGAATTTAATAAATGTAGATGAATAAACTTGTATTATTAATAATATATATAAAATAATTTATTTTGGAAAAAACTAAAAATTAGGTGATGAACTTTATCATCTGGAGATCATATGATAATTTTTGTAGAATTTAAAAAAACCATTTTTAGTATTTTAAAAGATTTAACATATATATATATATATATATAAATGTAAAAAAAATGTTTGTTGGTTATGGGAATCGAACCCGGGCCTCTGGCCGGTTCGGGTTTTATCACAAACGTGGCCACCAACTGAGCCACACCCTGAGAACGAAATATATTGGATTGGAATTAATTATATAGGTTTAAATGTGTTAATGGTTTAAATGAAAAAAATATAAAGGTGTGTGTGGGATTCGAACCTTTGACCTGGCCGGTTCGTTCCCCTTTTAACACGCGTGTAAACCAGCTGGTCTACACCAGCTGGTTATTTGTTTATGGTTTGAAATAATTATATACACAGCTGATGTAAGTGTTCTTCCCCAATTCATATCAAATCGAGCCCTAATTATCAAATCAACATAATTGGTGATTGTTAGCCCCTGAATCTTTGGGGCTAATGATCATGGTGTTCCGAATGATAAAACCCACAAAAAAAAAAAAAAAGAAACTTACAATGGTTCGTGTATGGTATATGGCTCGACAAAGAAAATGTCAAACACGATACAACGAGCTTCGATTAACAGATTTAGAACAGAAATTGAGGGTAGGGAAGTGATTATCGGCGAGTAAAGATGGTGTGGGCACGTCCAATTTATAGTGTAGAGGTCCGGTTGTAGATTAGGCAAGTCATTGACCCACGTTTAATATAAACGCGTGAATAGTCTCAATCAAGGCATAATTGTTGTGATTGTTGACTGGTATAATGCGTTTGAATGATGCTTACCAAGATTAATGCATGATTAACAAATAAATTGGTCAAACAAAAGAAAAAGGAAACTCTGTTTGCTGCTGCTCGCGTAACAGTTGCAGCAAAGAAGAAGGAAGACAGATAGGAAAGCATATAAATATACAACGAGTTGGAATTAAATCAAAGTTGTGGTGTGGACCAAGTGGTCTGCACGCGTGTGCGTTGTGTGACCCGACTCGGGTTCGAGACATAGCTGCAGCAATATATTTTTTTAACAGTTTAAGGGAAGGAGAGGGAAGGGAGTTGGGCTGGACAAGTGGGCCTGCTGTTGGGCCGGTTTCTTGGCTGGTTTGTGGGCTTCAAATCTGGGCTCAATAATAACAAGGGAAGGTTGGGTTGGTTTTGGGTTATGTTTCAAGTGAGTGTGGTTATGATTATATATCTATATATAATCTGAATTTTTTTTAATTATTAATAATATTATTATTATTATTATTATTATTATTATATAAAAAGTGACGGATGTCACAGCATCCCCTACTTTTAAAAACTTCGTCCCGAAGTTATTAGAAACATTGGGTTATGGATGCTTGGGTAAAGATTTAAAATAACTGTGGTTTGGAAAATTTGGGTTAAGACTCGACGTAAATTTATAGGTAACAGAGTGAATTGTTTCGAATGATGTGAGTTAAGGATTGGATTATGTTCGTCTCGAATAATAAGGAGAATAAGAATCTAGTAATTCACTAAGTTTCAAGTTTTAGGAATCTTATGATAAATGTACGAGTTGATTGTCTACAAAAAGGCTAAATGAACTACCAAATAACCAGAGTTGGTTCCTGGTCCGACTTCCAGTTTCACTTTCAATGCATCATTAGTGTTTGTATACAGGGTGTACCGCAGCTAACCCACCACACCTTTGATACCTTGAAAACGTACTGGACGCCTACCAAAAACTCTAATAGAATTTCACACTACCCTAACGTACCTGTAAATTCATGATTACGTTCCGGACCGGAATCATCAATTTACCTTACATTAGGGTTTTATGTCCTTCTATGATCCTAATCTAACACACATTAAAGCAAATAAGTTTCACAAGAAGATAACACAACACACGTTTATCAATGAAATGAGGCTACGTAATAACGAGGTCAATTGCATTGGTTTGCAACGACTTGTAAGCATAACAGTATTTAAGTATGGGCTACCACTCGTCCGAGGAGCCCTTTAAATGCAATGTTTATTTGAGTTGCGTGGATAATACACACGGGCAAGAAAGTTTGTAAGTGCTACAACCATTAAGTGTAAGTGTTTTCAAATGTCCACGGGTATCATGAATAATTAGATGTTCAATGAATAGTCAAATTAAGGGAAAGATCAAGTTTCATATAACAAGCAATGATGTTTTCTTAGAAAGGCTCTGTAAGATCAAGTATCAAGTCCAAAGGTTTCAAATAAGTGTAATGTAGAGTCTTGTATGATTAAAATAAACGCAACCAATATGATAAATCCACAAATCGGTGTCCGTACACAATGGTATGCAAGGAAATTTCTAGATGTTATACGCTTATGAGTGCGACAAAATTGGATACAAAATGATAATAGGATCAAGAAAATGAAAACACGAGTATTGGATTCTCAAGTCTTGGGAAGATTTCATCCATGGCTTAACCAGTGGGATTAACGTCATCCTGATCAATTGTTTCGTTGGTATTGATATTGAAAGCTCGTCCATGTGCCACCAGGTTTACATTGTTCAATTTAGGACATTGAGGTAGCATGTGATTAGGGTCTCTACAATGATAACATGCCCGACCGTTAGTAATCTGTAGTGGTCCCTGGGTAGCTGTTTGATGATTACTCTGTGTCCCAACCATTACTCGACAAGTGGTAACAAAGTGTCCAAACCTTCCACATCTAGTGCATTGACGGCATGGAAGATTTGCAGGGTGATGATATTTGCAGGTGTTGCATTGAGGATGGATTCCCGTGTAGGCTTTCTTGATAGGAGGCTGAGTCACAGGGTTCACAACAGTATGGTTCAGATTATCGCCCATTCGTTTCTTAGAGTTCGAAGCAGTAGTGGCGGCTTTTGCTAAAACAGCCTTAGATTGTTCAACAGTATTGGTGATTTTCTCAGTAGGTGTCTTCGTGCCCTTCCTAACCAAGTTTCCTTTCCTTACGTGTTTGTCTGTTAATGTGGCTGCAAGTTGGATGGCTTCTTCTACCGTAGTGGCTTTTCCTCCAGTGACAACGTCTTGAATCAGGTCAGGTAATCCCTCGATATATTTTTCGATTGCTCGAGAGACTGGGGTGACCATGTGTGGAACCAGTATGCTAAGTTCGTGATATCGAGTATTATACGCAAGATTCTCACCACTGTCTTGTTTCAGTCCATGGAACTCTTCCTCCAGTTTCCTGATTTCGTTCCTAGGGCAGAATTTGGCGATCATGAGTTCCTTAACATCTGTCCAAGATAATGATAAAGCAACATCAGCTCCTCGATTGCGCTTTTCGCCATTCCACCAGGTTAGCGCCCCCTTTTGAAGGACACTAGTAGCATAGCGAACGCGAAGTTCATCAGGACATTCACTGTTCACAAAAGTACTCTCCATGCTTTCAAACCATTGGAGGAGGCCAGTAGCACCCTCCTCACCAGTGAATTTTGTGGGGTTGCTAGAGTTAAAGTGTTTGAAAGTGCACCGAAATTGAGTCGTACTCCCTGTGTTGGCACTGTTACTATTCTGGGTTATCTCACTGACAAGGTTTGGGATCACTACAGCAATTTGCTCGGCGACTAAAGATGCGAGGCGACGATCAGAACGTCGTCCAGAAGCACGAACAGGGCGTTGGCTGGCATCACGGAGCATGCGGCGAGCAGACATCTATGAGGTAGTCAATTAATAATCATGAGATTAGAAAATGTAAGTGTATAATCGTACAGATGATTATGAAGATATGATCTTGTAAGCAATCATGATATGCAAAGTATTGTATATGAAACGAGAGGGTATTATTGGAAAAACTTGTACAAAATGCTTGGAGTGCCCTTGTCTAACTGTAAAGCTCAACAAGAACGTTGACTTTTCAAAGGAATTGAACCCAATGGTGATCAAAGAAGACATGCTTTAGCCTATAAGTGGACACTCACTCCAGGAATCCCCAGGTAAGCATAACAGGTCCGTTATTGGATTTATGCGCTATGCTTGCCTATGCCAGAAAACCCAGTGTACAGGCGTCCACCCTTCCAGATTGCACATGTTCTATCACACTCATTAAAGCTCAACAACTTTGAAGGAGCAAAATAAGAGTAGGCATTATATCTAAGAGTGTCTTCATAAAAGGTACTGTTCCCGTTCCATGATGATGTAAACTTTCCACTCTCTGTAGGACTCCATCTCTATGCACCATGATGAAAGATAAGAAGAATAGAGAGAGAGAAGAAGGGAAAGATAGAAGGAGGAAAGTAGGGAGAAATGAGGAGTAGGGTAATTCAGGAAATATTATGCATGCAAGTTGAAGTTGGTTATAGTCTAGGCCTTTTTATCTAATAACCTAGTTCCCTATAACCATGGCTCTGATACCAATCTGTAACACCCCAACCGATGGCGGAATCATCGAGGTGCCACGTAGTGACGATTGTTCAAAAGCTCATGGTACTAAAATGTAAATATTATTGAATAAACCAAAATTGTCTTACATGGAAATGGAAATACATTGTCTAAATGAAATGTAAATATTGAAATAACTGAACTAAAATAAAGCACTAAATGTCTCTTGTTAAAGCACTAGATCAAACTGCACCTGAAAAATGTACAAAATAGATTTGGTCAACATATGAAATGTTGGTGAGCATTCCTAGTTTTGATATATATAGTAGGTCAAAAAGTTATACAATTCAAGTGCAAGCTACAGTGCAATTATGTAAACTATGTATCATACAAATGAGCGAAATCAACCCTGTGACTGTATAATGTACTGTATGAACTGTAGTGTACTTATCCAATAAATGGATAAAAGCTTAACACTGGCCACGGATTCTCCGATGAAGAAGGGGGAGAATCAATCTAGGCGGGTTGTCAATCCAAATAGCGCTATCCAATGTTAAGGTCGGCTTGTACCATGTTAATGATTTCACTAAATACAAATGTAATCCACATGTATTGTCTAAGCATAAAGCACGTTGTAAGCAATGCACATAGTACTAGAATTGTATTGTAAAAATGTAAACTTGTATTTGAAATTGTAATAGTGTACATGTAACACCCCAAAAATGTATAAAAGCAAAACGGGGTAGGAATACTCACTGTCTATGTAATAGCTTGAAATTGAACTTGGACAACAAAATATGTGTTGGAACTATCCCAAAGGATCAACCTAAAGAATTTGATAATGTGTAAGGTAAATACTCTAGGATACATGTATTTCTAGGGCTTCGAATTTGGGGATAAACGTTTATTTGATTATTAAACAAATTGTTTATTAATTATGAGAAATTAAATAAATAAATAAATAAAAGTCTTTTGGTAAAATTTTGAGTTAAATATAGTCACAACATAAGATTTTGATTATGAAAATAATTTTTATAAAATTATTTTCTTGAAAAATAGAAAATTTAATTTAATTATTTCAAATTGTCAAAATATGACTTTAATATCTAAAAATATTAAAATTAAAGAATTTCTTAATAAAAAAATTGTATTTCAATTCTAGATAGTAAGAAATAATTTATATAAAATTTTGGTGCAAAAATATTGAAAAAAAAAGAATTTATTATGATTTATTTATGATTAAAACTAACAAAAATTAATTAAAAATATAAAATAAATGGTTTTTCTGAAATAAAAATATTTTCTGGAATGTTTAAGAATATATAAGTTTAGGATAATTTTTGTGAGATTTAATAAACTCGTTTAGATATTTTTATAGAATTTAATAAATATAGATGAATAAACTTGTATTATTAATAATATATATAAAATAATTTATTTTTGAAAAAACTAAAAATTGGGTGATGAACTTTATCATCTGGAGATCATATGATAATTTTTGTAGAATTTAAAAAAACCATTTTTAGTATTTAAAAACTATTTTAAATGATTTAACATATATATATATATATATATGTAAAAAAAAATGTTTGTTGGTTATGGGAATCGAACCCGGGCCTCTGGCCGGTTCGGGTTTTATCACAAACGTGGCCACCAACTGAGCCACACCCTGAGAACGAAATATATTGGATTGGAATTAATTATATAGGTTTAAATGTGTTAATGGTTTAAATGAAAAAAAAATATAAAGGTGTGTGTGGGATTCGAACCTTTGACCTGGCCAGTTCGTTCCCCTTTTAACACGCGTGTAAACCAGCTGGTCTACACCAGCTGGTTGTTTGTTTATGGTTTGAAATAATTATATACACAGCTGATGTAAGTGTTCTTCCCCAATTCATATCAAATCGAGCCCTAATTATCAAATCAACATAATTGGTGATTGTTAGCCCCTGAATCTTTGGGGCTAATGATCACGGTGTTCCGAATGATAAAACCCACAAAAAAAGGAAACTTACAATGGTTCGTGTATGGTATATGGCTCGACAAAGAAAATGTCAAACGCGATACAACGGGCTTCGATTAACAGATTTAGAACAGAAATTGAGGGTAGGAAAGTGATTATCGGCGAGTAAAGATGGTGTGGGCACGTCCAATTTATAGTGTAGAGGTCCGGTTGTAGATTAGGCAAGTCATTGACCCACGTTTAATATAAACGCGTGAATAGTCTCAATCAAGGCATAATTGTTGTGATTGTTGACTGGTATAATGCGTTTGAATGATGCTTACCAAGATTAATGCATGATTAACAAATAAATTGGTCAAACAAAAGAAAAAGGAAACTCTGTTTGCTGCTGCTCGCGTAACAGTTGCAGCAAAGAAGAAGGAAGACAGATAGGAAAGCATATAAATATACAACGAGTTGGAATTAAATCAAAGTTGTGGTGTGGACCAAGTGGTCTGCACGCGTGTGCGTTGTGTGACCCGGCTCGGGTTCGAGACATAGCTGCAGCAATATATTTTTTTAACAGTTTAAGGGAAGGAGAGGGAAGGGAGTTGGGCTGGACAAGTGGGCCTGCTGTTGGGCCGGTTTCTTGGCTGGTTTGTGGGCTTCAAATCTGGGCTCAATAATAACAAGGGAAGGTTGGGTTGGTTTTGGGTTATGTTTCAAGTGAGTGTGGTTATGATTATATATCTATATATAATCTGAATTTTTTTTTAATTATTAATAATAATAATATTATTATTATTATTATTATTATTATTATTATTATTATATAAAAAGTGACGGATGTCACACCCAAACCCAACAACAACCGTTTTACTCACAATACCCACAATTCCAACAATTCCCACAAAGCCAACAACCCATTTTGTATCCACAATATTTTACGTCGCCTCAATTAACACCATCCCAACTAGACGACTTCGAACTCAATATACATGACGATGACGCGAAAGAAACTGTGCCAGAGACATAGTTGCAGGAACATGGAGATGAAGAATTAGGCGATGAAGTGGAGGAGGCGCTTGAAGTTGAAGTTGAAGATCAAGTTGTAGAAGTTGATGCAGGGGGGAAAAGAAATATGCAAGGTGAACAAAAGCTGTGAAGTGGAATACGACACAAGAGGTTGCTTTGGCAAAAGCTTGGTGCTATGTGTCGGAGAACAGGGAGAAGAATAACCAAAGAAGCCTGGGAAGTTTTTGGAAGGCGGTCCAAAAACATTACGCGACACTATTGGGAGGATCCACCCGAGCAGGGATCCTGAGAGAGACAAGGTACCAGACCTGGGTGGCAAACCCAAACATGGTCAAGAAAAGCAATGGCGGGTGGAGGATGTGTGTCGACTACACAGACCAAAACCAAGCTTGTCCGAAAGACTGTTATTCACTCTCCGAGATTGATCTCAAGATCGACTCTCTAGCGCACTTCCGTTTTAAATGCTTCTTGGATGCCTACAAAGGCTATCACCAGATCCAAATGGTGCTAGAAGACGAGGATAAAACAACTTTTAGGACAAAGAGGGGAGTCTTCTGCTACACCAAAATGCCATTCGGATTGAAGAATGCAGGCGCCACACATCAACAGTTGATAGACCGCGCATTTGCGCAGTTGATTGGCAAGAATCTGGAAGTATATGTGGACGACATGGTCATCAAAAGCAAAGAAGAAGACCAAATGTTGAAGGACATCAAGGAAACGTTCGAGCACTTGCGCGAAATACACATGAAGTTAAATCCAAGCACGTTCGCGTTTGGCATGGAGGAAGGAAAGTTTCTAAGAGTGGTTGTCACCAAAGACGGGTTTCGCCCGAACCTAGAAAAGATACAGGCCATAGCGCAAATGCCATCTCCTTCAACGCTGAAAGAGGTGCAAACTCTAAACGACCGGTTGGTGGCAATCAACCGATTCCTATCACACCATGCGAGTAAGTCGATTCCATTCATAGAGACATTGAAAAGTTGTCTCAAGAAAAATCAATTTAAGTGGACAGCTGAAGCTTGTGGGCATTCCAAGACATGAAAAAGTGCTTGATGGACCTGCCAACGCTCACAACCCCCCTTCCAAAAGAACCTCTCACGTTGTACCTATGCGCAACGAAGAAGGCGGTCAGCGCAGTGCTAATGGTCGATCGGAAGCTAGGCCAGACCCTAATCTACTATATCAACAAGATCCTCACAGACGCAGAGACACGGTACTCCACCATGGAAACACTAGTCTTGGCTTTAGTCCATGCTTCGCGCAGACTGCGCAGATATTTCCAAGGGCACCGGATCAATTTTCTTAGTGATTACAAGTTAAACAATTTCTTATCAAAACCGGAATTGTTAGGAAGGCTAGCAAAGTGGGCCATTGAGCTGGGCGAACACAAAATCTTTTACAAGACTCGCCCAGCCATCAAAGGTCAAGTCTTCGCTGACTTCATAGCCGAAGTGCCAAATGAGTAGATCGAGCAATGCAAAGCTGAACAAAAGGTGCAGGTGATAAATGAAGACGACGCAGTCACAGGCTTGTGGATTATAAGTCCAGAAGGCGCAGAATTCACCTATGCGATCCGGCTTGAATTCAAGACCACTAACAACGAAGCCGAGTACGAAGCCTTATTGGCAGGTATGTGCATAGCAAAGAAGTTGGGCACTAAGTATGTCGCTGCGCACGTCGACTCCATGTTGGTAGCCGGTCAAATCACTGGTAAGTACGAAGCAAAGGATCCATCAATGATCATGTATCTCCAATGAGCAAAAGAGTTGATGAACAATTTTTGCAACATGCACCATCGTCCACATCAGCCGCAGTCAAAACAAGCCGTCGGAAGCTCTAAGCAAAATGGCTTCCACAAGCTTTGGTCATTTAGAAAAAGAGGTCCATGTCGAAGTCATGAATGAGCCATCAGTCCCGCATAAAGAAGTCAATATCATGCAAACGGGTGTCGATAGCTGGATGACACCGATCATATCATACCTCACTACAGGGATCCTCCCAAACAAGCGCGCAGACGCAAAGAAAATACAGAGGTGTGTCGATGCGGACGACGCAGATTACCTGATTTGGGAAATACATTAAGGAATTTGTGGACTTCATGCAGGGCCGCGCATGTGTAACATCGCGAATTTCCCCTAAATTTTTTTTTGATAAAAAGAATGTATTGTTTTAAACAATATATGTTTTAAATACCTTAAACTAATAATTATTTGTATCTCGACACTTTTGTACGTTTTAAAAATATTTCGAGTCACTTTCGGGCTTATATAATCATATTATGAATTTAGAATAATATAGTTTTAGGGAAATAATTGCCAAAAAAAAAATTTGTGTGGACCGGGACTCGAACCCGCGTCCACAGCCAACCAACACACAGTGACAACCAACTGAGCCAACTATCATCTTGTGTAGTATTTCAGAAGAAAATAAACTTAACACATTCCTTAAATTGATTAGTCAAAGTCTTAGTCAAACAGTCAAAGTCTTAGTCAAACAGTCAAAGTCTTAGTCAAATAGTCAATTCATCATAAAACCTTACTTTATGGTGTTGACCAATTTTAATGGCTAATTGAATCCAAAACTAGTATAAAAATCCACCTATGACCCATTATACTTTGCACCTCTAAATCGATTGTTTCAATCCGATTAAACTTTCTCTCATACCTTTCTTCTATAGTCTATTACTTCTACAATTGAAGCTTTGATTATAAGCTCTTGTAATTGGCAACTTTGGGGCTACACATATTCTATTTCTCGAGACTTAATACTTTGCTAAGGTGAGTTTACGTAACCATGTTTATGCAATTTTTTATACTTGCAACATTATACTTAAGCAATTCTACATACATGTCTAGTTGTAAACTTTAATGCCTCATGATTTAGACAACAACAACAGTTTCAACAAGTTTCAACAATACATAATCATTAGTTATGGCCAAGCCGGCGATACTCAATAATAGATCTATTGGATTGACAATCCCACCTAGATTCGTTGACCATCTTTTATGGGGAGCGCGGGTGATTGTTATCGTTCCAACATATTATTAAGGTGTGTTAGGATCTGAGTTTGTTTGTTTTGATTGTTTAACTAAATGATGATAATAATGGAATGAAAATAGAATGAAAGTGCAGCGGAATAATAAACTGTAAATCAAAACAAGAGAGTAAATGTTTTTCGATCGAATGCTTTCATTAATTCAAAGATTACAATCGTACAAGTTACTCCCCCTCAGCCTGATCACACAGTTGTTTGTCAGAGAGAATGTTTTGTGTGTGATGCAATAGAACAGTACATGCACTGTTCTATTTATAGACTGACTCAAACCACTGATGACCTAGGCTGACGTCACCTAAGACAGTGACTTCTAACAGAATAACAAACTTAAACATCTGCTATACAAACTACTGTTACATTGAAAGCACTGATAGTAAACAGCTGTTTAAAGATAAACTCTGATGGTCTTGCATCCACTGCTGGAGCCTAAGTGCTGTTGGTTCCAGCAGTGCTTTGGTCTTCAGTACTTGTATCAGCTGTTGCTCTTCATCAGACCTTTGGTCAGCAGTTGTTCTTCATCAGTTGTTTCCTTAGCAGTTCTTTGTATCAGCAGTTGTTGAGCAGTTGTTTGGATAGAACAGTAGTTAGGGTCAGCAGTCTTTTGGGAGAAGCAAGTTGTAAGGACTATTTATTCGAGGATCAAATAGATAGCATATTTTGGCTTTCCAATCATCTGTTCTTCTCCAGGTCAGCAGACCCAACAATCTCCCCCTAGAACAGATGATGCCAAAACTCAGCTTTATTCATTGATCTTTATTTCTCATCAGACTTTCTCTGATTTGACCTTTGAATTGTAATTCAAAGTTCAAAGCAAATAGGTCTTCTTCATCTCTTTCCAGATCCAGATTTAGCAGTGCTTGGTGATCTTCTGCACAAAGGCTGTAAGCATCATCCATACTGATCTTCTGAACCTTTCCATCTGACCTGAGCAGTGTCAATTCGTGGTTGTCTTTGTTGATCTTCCACTTTAGAATTTTTGAGTCAGTGGATTTGCTGAGATGAACCTTTATTCTTGATGAGTTGGGTGAAGGTGGTCTTCCTATGAGTTCTCTGAGTTTCTCTGTTGTGGGATCAGAGAAATAATGGATTTGATTGAAGAGCCCTTCTTTGATAAATGTGTCAGCAAACTTTCTTTGGTCTTCCTCTGACATCTCCTTCTGCTTTTTGAGTTGTCTACTTGCAGCAGCTGTGAGATCAGAGGTTTCAAGTAAGCTGTCTAGATTAAAAGTCTGTTGGGGTCTCTTCATCATTGGCTCATCATTATAGATTGGTTTTCTTGGAAGGCTGGGATCCTTCTTTCTATTCTCTTCCAGACTTTTATAGGTTTCAACCAATCTTAGCTCTGACCATCTGGAAACAGACCTCGACTCCCCATAATTGGCAGCTACAATCTCCTGCCTCATTCTTTTGAACTTCAAGGCTCTGACTGGGTCTCTGCCTTTGCCAAAATTGGGAATGGAGACTTTAGCTTTGGGATCTTTGGCCATTTCTTCAATTCTGATTAGTTCTTCCCTCAAAGCATGAGTAGTCCAGCCATTGAACTGCTTTTTGTTTGCTTTGTAAGGCTTGGTTGCCATTATCTGTTCAAGAAGGGATTCCCTTACCTCTTTTTCCAAATCTACACTGAGAGGCATGGTGGACATGGAATTGCTCAGGGTCTTAGCAAAGTCTTCAATCCTTCTGAGTTTGCTAAGCTCTGCTGAATGGATGCCCTGAGCAGTCCTGTCATCCTTCCCTTTGCATTTCTCCCTGATGATGGCATCCACCTGTTCACCCTTGTATTTTAGATAGGTATCAATGTTGAGGGGAACAGGGAAATTTGGGAGAGATGGGAAGGATCTTTCAGATGGCTGTTCAGTATTGTAGAAGGATTGTAATTCCCCCTTGAGTAGATCAAGTTCAAGGGGATACTGAACAACCAATGGTGTAATGGTTGGTGGTGGTCTATGGGTTTTGAATTTGGATGTATGTGGTGAGAATGATGTGAGTGGAATGGCTGTGATGGGAGGAGTGGATTGGGCAGTTGAAATGGTGGTTGGTGATGTGTGTATGTTTTCATCATGCACAACAAAGGTTGATTTTCTCTTCCTTGTGTACATGATTTTTGGTGAAGGTGATTTGGTAGCAGTGGTTGGATTAACATCTGTTGGCCTTTTAGAAGAACCAGCAGATGTTGGGGTTTTGGTTGGTGATGTAGGTTTGGTGGTTGTTTGTTCAGGAGTGTGTGTTGGTTTGGGTATAGTGGTTTCAGTGGTTTGGGTGGCAGTGGTTTCAGTGTTTTGGGTGGCAGTGGTTTCAGCAGCAGTGGTTTTATCAACAGAGGTTTGTAACTTAGATGGTGGTTTTCTAACATGCTTGGCAGGTCTTTTCATCCTTTTAGAGGATCCCACATCTTCAGTTTCCCTTTGTTGTTTCTTCTTGAGTTCAATCAATGACTCTGCTTTTACTTCCAAGGTGTCAGCCCTTTGTTGTTTGGACTGAGCAGCCTTTTCAGCTTCTATGTTTGCAGAGTCATCTACTGCCTTATTCTTTTCAGTGGTTTGTGGTGGTGGTGCTTGATGTTGTTGTTGTGGAGCTGATTTGGTAGACTCTGGTTTCTTGGCAGACTTGGCTTGACCTTTTTGAGAAGGTGGGCAACCAAAAGGATCTAATTTTGGTAGCCTATCTCTGCCACTCTCCCCCTTTTTGGCATCATCAGCCGTGAAATCATCATCAGTTTCATCCCTGAGGATGGTGGTAGGGGCAGAGCCAGTAGTCTTCAGCAGATGGTCCTTGATGGCTTTGATGTCAGCATGAGTATCTTTGTACCTTGCATCAACCATATTTCTGATCTCAGCCATGTAGGTTTCATGTGTCTGATCAGCCAATTTTCTGTGAGCTATGATGATGGGGGAAACTGATTTCCATAACTCATTGGCTATATCAGTGGTGGATGGTTGACTCTTGGAGAGATCTGCAATTGAGCTTAGGAGAAGCTTGACATCAGATTTGATGTCAGCAACAGATGTTTCAATTACAGAAACTCTGGCCGTCAATTCTTGGTATTTTGACTCATCTCCTAAATTAATAGGATCATCTGAGTCCCTACCAGTGGTAGTTTTATCTGATTCAGGCCTAATAGGTGAATCAGATGCCCCTTTGTCTTGGTACTGGGGACTTCCAACTGTTTTTGGAGACACTATAGTGGCTTCAACAGTTGTTGCCTTCAAGGGAGTCTTAGCTATGAAATCACTGTCCTGATGTGAGACAGTGGTCTCTACATCAGTAGTGGCTGCTCCACTTGAAAACTCACCTAGAGTTTCATTGAACCCAGGTGGTGTAACCTCCTCTTCTGTTTGGGGGATAGCAGATTGAATATTCTCAGGCTCAGTCACTTGTTGGAGTATACTCTCAGTGACAGTTGGAAGAGAGGAACTGGGATCTTCCTGAGATTTTTCAATTGCTTCAAACAGAGGTTGCATTGTTTGTGGGACATGTGATGGTGAGAGTGGTGGAGTAAGAAGAGAGTTAGCCCTGGGAGAGGGGCTTGTGAACATATGGTCAAGTGACTCATATGCCTCAGGATGTGTGTCCCCTTGGCTTACAACATGATCCTTTTGAGAGGATTCATGAGGAGGTTGGTCAGGTGGAGGTATGTCCAACTGTTGTGAGGAAGTAACAACAGTGGTTTCAGGTTGCTTTTGTTGTGCAACAGAGGTTTCTTCTGGTACCTCAACATCCAGAAGCCTCATTTGTGGTTGAGTGGTGGTTTTTGTGGATGAATGTTTCTTTTTGGAAGTGGCTGGTGTGGGTTTCACAGCACTGGATGTAGTGCCATGATCACCAGGAGCAGTGGGCTCAACAACAGAGGTTTTGACAACAGTTGTTGCCTTTGTCCTCTTTGTTTGTGTTTTAGAAACTTTTGACACTTTTGACACTTTTTCTTGGGTGCTTCCACCCAGCATTCTTGTGAAAGTTTCATCAGTTAAGCTTTTCATTTGCATAGCAGCACCCTTTTTGAAAACCTTTTCTGGTAATAATTTTTGTAAAATTACACTAAGAATTCGTGGGTAAATAAGAAAAGCATTGTTTGACCCAGACTTGACTGCTTTCACATTTGATACCAAGTCCATGAACAATCCCTGGGAAAGATTGAAGTCAGAGTTTGACAACATAGCATATCCCAGATATTGCATCCTTAATGGAATTTCATTAAAGGATGTGGACTTAGCAGAGACACAAAGAAGAAGAGTATGGAAGAAAAATTTCATGACTGGAGGGAAAAACTTTTTGAAAAGAGTTGATCCAGTCATCTGACCATCATACCCTCTTTCTTGGAACTCAGTGTGAAGCTCTGTTTTAGTGAAGGAATCCTTACCTGCCAGGTCATTCAGTGTGAAGGTTGTGGATATGATATCAGGGGTAATGGCGATACTGGTTTCTCCAATTTTTGAAATAATGGATGTAGGCTTTTTGTCTTGTAATAGAAACTCAGCATTCAACCAAAATTCTTGGAGTGTATCCAGATAAATGGGGGCGTTGGCGGTTAGGATGGGTAAGTATTTGGAATTAAGGAAAATGTCGATGGTGGAATGAAATGGAGTGTTGTCATCTGTTTTAATCAGATAGGGGAGACAATTGTGTGTAGCTTTGGCTTGAAGATCCATTGTAATGGATTTCGAAGGTGAAAATGACTGAAGATTGATGAAGGGTTTGAGAGTGATGAAGGCGGTTTACAGTATTTTGAATACAATGAGACAGTGTAACATCTGTTGTGGTAAAACAGGGTTTTTATAGGCTCAATGAAACCGCTGATGTGGCCAAACATCTGCTTATATGAGCAGACGTGGCAATCATCTGATGGATGTAACATCTGGTGGAGAACAGCTGTTTTGGTAAACAACTGATACAAACAGCTGATGGATCCAACCGTTGGGTTTTTTTTTTTTTTTTTTAATATAGTATATATATATAAATATGTGGACAGTTGTTTTATCTGAACAGATGTTCTGAAACAGATTTTTCAACTAACAGTTGTTTTATCTGATCAGATGTTTGGAAACAGACTTTTCAACCAACAGTGGAAATGAATGAAACAGTGGTTGTTTTATCTGATCAGATGTTATAAACAGATTTTCAACCAAACAGCTATTTTAAGAAAATATTTAATTTCTGAACAAGTTTATTTTAAAAATTTATTTGGTTAATCCATGTTTAACATGCCAATTCTGGAAATCAGATTTGTAAAGGTAGATGTGTCTAAAGCTTTTGTTAACACATCTGCCAACTGATCCTCTGTTGGAACATGGTGTAAAGAAATCAAACCTTTTTCATAGCTGTCCCTGACAAAATGATGTCTTATGTCAATGTGCTTGGTAGTGGAATGAGAGACTGGATTCTTGATGATATTTTCAGCAGCTTGGCTGTCCAACATGAGTGGAGTCCTAAGTGCAGTTATCCCAAAATCCAGTAGTTGATTTTGAAGCCACATGAGTTTGGCTGTACAGCTTGCAGCAGCAATGTATTCAGCTTCAGCTGTTGAAGTTGAAACAGCTGCCTGCTTTTTGCTTTGCCATGAAACTAAGGCATTCCCTAGAAATTGGCACCCTCCTGAAGTGGATTTTCTTGTGGTGTGACAGCCAGCAAAGTCACTATCTGAAAAACCTGAAAGCTCAATGTTTCCATTAGCAGGATACCAGATACCAAGTGTGGGAGCACCTTTGAGGTATCTGAATATCCTTTTCACAGCAATAAGGTTTGACTTTCTGGGTGAAGCCTGGGATCTGGCACAGACACAGGTAGCAAACATAATGTCTGGCCTAGATGCAGTTAGGTACAATAAAGACCCAATCATACATCTATAATGTGTTTGATCAACCAGTTCATCCTTGTCATCAATAGTGAGCAGCTTGACTGTACTCATGGGTGTGCTACATGGCTTACAATCATTCATCTCAAATCTGGTTAATAAATTCTTTACATATTTGTTTTGGTGAATGAATGTGCCATTTTGCAGTTGTTTCACTTGAAGACCAAGGAAACACTGAAGCTCACCCATGGCACTCATCTCAAACTCTGCTGTCATGAGTTTTCTGAACTCTTCACACATTTGGTTACATGTGGATCCAAAGATGATGTCATCCACATATATTTGAACAATCATTAAGTGTTTCCCTTTCCATTTAAGAAATAAAGTTTTGTCAATTTTACCTCTTGTGAAGCCAATGGATAAGAGAAATGTGGAGAGAGTTTCATACCAGGCCCTTGGTGCTTGTTTGAGTCCATACAAAGCTTTGTTGAGCTTGTAGACATAGTCAGGATGGAATGTGTCTTCAAAACCAGGTGGCTGACATACATAGACCTCCTCCTGAATTTTGCCATAAAGGAAAGCACATTTGATGTCCATCTGATACACCTTTATATTGTGGTTGACAGCAAAGGCTAGAAAGAGTCTGATGGCCTCTAGTCTAGCTACAGGAGCAAAGGTCTCATCATAATCTATTCCTTCTTCTTGTCTGAAGCCTTGAACCACAAGCCTGGCTTTATTCTTGACAACAATACCCCTTTCATCAGTTTTGTTTTTGAAGACCCACTTTGTTCCTATAGGACAAACATCCTTAGGAAGTGGTACAAGCTCCCATACTTGTTGTATTTTGAACTGAAGGAGTTCTTCTTGCATGGCTTCTACCCAACTGTTGTCTTTCAGTGCCTCTTGGTACTTGACAGGTTGTGTGAGGGATAGGAAACCTGCAAAAAGACAGATATTTGAGGATTGGCTTCTTGTGAGCACACCCTCTCTGATGTTGCCAATGATCTGGTCTGGTGGATGAGCTCTTAAGTAAATAAGATCTCCTTGATATGGAACAATGGCATTTTGAGGTGATGGACAGAGGTTTGGTGACTCTGTTGGTGTAACATCTGTTGGTACTTCTGTAGTGCCAACAGATGTTTGAAATGGTAATGGAGGAATGGGTCCAAGTGGTGTGAAACTTGACTGACTTTTGTCAACAGATGATTGACTTTTGTCAACAGATGATAGGTCAGTGGTAGTGAGGGGTGAAGCAGAGGTTTGAGGATAGGACTGGCCAACAGTGGTTGACACAGCTGTGGCAGAGTTTTGACAATTGTTTTGAACAGCTGCATTCTCTGATGTAGAATAGACTTTGTAGTGACTGGGAATCACAACATCTGTTCTGTAATCTTGCTGTGGAGACTGTGGAATACCTGCATTGTTAGTCTTAACAGTGATATCTTCAAATTTGAATTTATCTAAATCAAATAATTCAGCAGGGTTTGCAGGGATTTTCAGAGATGAAAGTTCATTGAACTTAACATTCAAGGTTTCTTCTATTGTTTTAGTCCTTGTGTTAAACACTTTGTAGGCCTTAGCAGTAGAAGAATATCCCAGAAAATAACCACAGTCTACTTTGGCTGCAAATTTTGAAATGGAATCTTTAAGATTTAAAATGAAACATGGGCAGCCAAAGATTTTGAAGAATGAGATTAATGGTTTGATTTTGAACAAAATTACATAAGCAGTTTTTTGATGTCTGGGGTTGATCAAAACTCTGTTTTGAACATAGCAAGCAGTGTTTACAGCTTCTGCCCAAAAGGACAGTGGCAAACCAGAATCTGCTAGCATAGTTCTTGCAGCTTCTATAAGAGTTCTATTTTTTCTCTCAACTACCCCATTTTGTTCTGGTGTTCTTGGGATGCTGAACTGCCTCACAATCCCTTTTGACACACAGAAGTCATCCAACTCCTTATTTTTAAACTCTGTTCCATTGTCACTCCTGAAGACTTTTACTGGCAAGTCATACTGCTTTTCAACCTTGGTGACAAAGTCCTTCAATATACCTGCAGTCTCATCTTTAGAGTGTAAAAAGTAAGTCCATGTAAACCTAGAAAAATCATCAACTATGACAAGACAAAATCTTTTTCTTCTTAGACTCATGATTTTAACAGGGCCAAACAAGTCCATATGCAACAGTTGTAAGCACTGACTAGTTTTGGACTCATCAATGGATTTGTAAGAGCTTTTATGTTGTTTCCCTTTTAAGCAAGAAACACAATGCTCATCACATTTAAATTCTTTTGATGGTAGACCTCTGACAAGGCTTTGTTTTGAGAGTGTGTTGATAGTATTAAGGTTGGTATGACCCAGTCTCCTATGCCACAATTCTGTCTCCTTAGTGGAGGCAGCAGAAAACAGACAGACATTTGCCATAGGATTGTCCTTTAACATATCAACAACATACACATTGCCACTTCTATGAGCAACAAGCTGTGCTTTGCTCTCAGCAATAATGGTATCAATCTTTTTCACCACTTCTGGCCCAATAATCTTACAAGTTTTCTTTGTGAAAAATGAGCCATAACCTTTGTCACTCATTTGTGAAACACTCAGAAGATTAAACTTGAGATTATCAATAAGATTGACATTTTCAAACTTGAGTTTTCCTGCCTGTACAGTCCCTGAACCCAACACCTTACCTTTAGAATCATTACCAAAGGATATATCACCCCCTCCATGAGCCAAGAAGTCCAGAAGTAGGGCTCTACATCCTGTCATGTGCCTGGAACCTCCACTATCTACATACCAAAGACTATCTAAACAAGCAGAAGCTCCCTGCACATCAGTAAATGATTAGTTTTGGTGAGTGTCCAAAGCCAAATTGGCTTTGGATGGATCCTCAGACCTTTCAGACTCAAGTTTTGGAAGGTGATCAGTGGTTTGGACCAATTTTTGAATTAAGGTCAACAACTGCTGCTGACCATTTGCCAGTGCTTGTATGTCAGCACTTGGGGCAGCAGTTGTTTGATCACTTCCTGACAGATGATAATACCCATATGGATTTCTGTTCACTCTTGGTTTAGAGGGTCTTTTTGGCTCCTCATAAACATGTGGCAGACTGTGACATGGAGGTTGACCATAACCTCTTGGGTATTTGCTTGTGGGTGGAGCATCTGTTACTTGGACATCTCTAGAAGCAGATGTTTCAAGCCTTTTTGTAACAGATGTTTGGACAGGTGTGAAGGTCTGTTTGGGCTTTCCTTTTGGAGTACTAACCACAGGGTTTGCAAGAGTTTTTGCTTTGTATTCTTGTATTTTTACATCAAAATTTTTGAGATACAAGCACTCTTTAGTTTTATGATTCTTTTTCCCACATATTGAGCATGTGGCTTTTGAATCACATTCACTTGTTCCTTTGTTGATGTCATATGCTTTTAGAAGAAAACAGTTTTTGGTGACATGATTCTTCTTTTCACAGAAATCACAAAACAAGTTAACAGTCTTTTCTTTCTTCTTCCCCTTTTCAGACTTCTTTTCAGCAGATGTTTGAGCATCTGCTGGAGAATCTTTCAGGGGAATGACTTTTGCCAAGGGAATGACCCTTGCCTGAGGAGCTGTTTTTCCCTCAGGAGTTTTAAAATCAACAGGTTTATAATTCTCAAGAGTATCACACTCATCAGACCAAGTAGGTTTAAATTCATACTTTTCAAGTTCAGCAAAAGATGAGGAACCTTCTGGTTTTTCAAGAACGATTTTCTTACCATTTGGTTCAGTGATTTTAATCTCTTGACCCTGCAGGTTTGTTGGTACTATCTCAACAGACTTTTGACTCTTTGTGTCAGTGTTTTCAAAAGCTGGAGCAGTGGTTGCAAAACCAAAGCCAAACTTCACATGACTTTTGGTTTGTTTGTTGAGTAGCATCTCAAAACCTCTACATGATTCCACCCATTTTTTACATTCAACTTGGGTGGACTCAAGCTCACTTTTACAACTTTGATATTTTGTTATCATAGTTTGGAGCTGGTCTTTGGTAATAGTTGCTTCATGTTTTAGACTACTAATTTCAGATTCTTTTGCAGTTAAACTTGTTTTCAAATCTTTTGTGAGTTTTTCAAATTTAACTTCGTCATCCAAAATTTTCTTTCTAAGGTTTTCATTCACCTCTTTGATGTTAGCAAATGCTATTACACATTTGTCAGAACACAATTCTTTAAGAATTTGAGGAGATACCTTAGCCGCAGCCATCAATGCACAATCACACTTGCACTCACATTCATCAGATGCACCCCAGGGATCTGAGAGATTCACAACCTCTTCTTCAGGTTTTTCACCTGCAACAACTTCACTAACAATATCATCAGTCACAACATCAGATTCAGTTACCACTTCCTCAGATTCAATCTCATCAACCATAGCCATGAAACAAAAGTTTTCTGGTTCATTTTCAGCTTTGGCAACTAGTGCAAAATTCTCATCTGTTAGCTCATCAGGTAGACTGCTCCAATCAACAAAGCCTTGTGTAAAGAAGCTCTGTTGACTGGTCTCTGCAGGAGCAGAGGATGGAGCAGCAGTCGTTTGTACAGGTGGTTGAGCAACAGGTGTTTGCACATAATGGATCTGAGGAACAGTGGTTTGGACATACTGGACAGGAACAGTGTTTGAGGACTGTGCAAAATGAGCAGTGTTTTGCACATTTGGTCCAGGGGTATTATAGGAATTCTGATAAGTGTTGGTCTGTGGTCTTTGATTTGGATAGGTTATCATAGGTGTACCATGTTGACCCCTACATTCCCTAGCAAAATGACCAAACCTATGACATTTATAACACTTGATCTTTGATTTATCCAACCCCACCTTAGATCTGCCAGTCAACCCTGGAAACCTTCTCCCAGTTTTCTTGTAAAAATTATTAGTTCTTACACTGAGAAGGGCCAATTGGTGCATAATGTCCATTTCTTCCAAATCATCAGGGTCAAAGTATTTCAGGTCATCATACTCAAAGGATATGTTGTCAGATGCCTGTATATCACCACCACTTGCTGTGAAAGCATAGTTTGGTGAATAAGAATCAGAGTTAAAACCTGAGTTAAAACCTGAAGTTATGTCAATGAAATGATCATAACTCTGATCCTTTGTGTTTCCAGGCACCTCATCATGACCCAAAAGTGCTGTATTCCCAAACACATAGTCATCAGACACTTTTCCAGAGTCCTGGAGCTTCTTTTTCTGGTTAAGCTCTCTTTCATAGGTCAAGAGCTTGCCATGAAGCTGGGTCAGTGATAGGTCTTTAAATCCTATTGAGTTTCTCATAACAATAGCAATAGTGTCCCATTTGTCTGGTAATGATCTTAAAAACCTATGGTTCAAAGTTGAATGAGGGTAAGTAAGACCAACCAATTTTAGTTCACTAATTAAGCAGTTAAATCTCTCAAACTGTTGAGTTAATGACTCTCCTTTGACATGACTGAATGTTTCATATTGTTGGTTAAGTATTTCATGGTTGTTTTCAATAACCTCCTCTGTCCCACCAAACTGCTCTTTCAGTGCATCCCACAACTCCTTTGCACTGTTACAGTGTAACAACCCAGCATATATATCATTGGGTAGAGCCATGGCCACAATACTGAAGGCCTTAGCATCTAGCTCAATTTTCTGAAAATCCTGGTCGGAGTAGTTTTCAAGTTTCTTTGGCTCAAACACTTTGGGATCTTCAGTACTCGGCACAGTCGGAACATGTGGTCCGAAGATAACCGACTTCCAACACCCAGTGTTTTGTTGAGCTAGAACATGGCTCATCCGACGTTGCCAGATATTGTATTCAGATCTGACAAGCATCGGTGGCTTGTTGTTCGTGCCAGTGTTATGTGGATCGTGATTGATAGAAGCCATTCTCTGATTTTTCAAAAAACAAAGTCTGTTTAACAACGGTTGAATCGAAATTAAACTATTACTCTGTTTTCAATCAAACTGACAAACGATATCAATAATTGTGAGCTGATTATTAAATTGATTTGTTAGATCGAATTTAATTGACCAAGCTCTGATACCAATTGTTAGGATCTGAGTTTGTTTGTTTTGATTGTTTAACTAAATGATGATAATAATGGAATGAAAATAGAATGAAAGTGCAGCGGAATAATAAACTGTAAATCAAAACAAGAGAGTAAATGTTTTTCGATCGAATGCTTTCATTAATTCAAAGATTACAATCGTACAAGTTACTCCCCCTCAGCCTGATCACACAGTTGTTTGTCAGAGAGAATGTTTTGTGTGTGATGCAATAGAACAGTACATGCACTGTTCTATTTATAGACTGACTCAAACCACTGATGACCTAGGCTGACGTCACCTAAGACAGTGACTTCTAACAGAATAACAAACTTAAACATCTGCTATACAAACTACTGTTACATTGAAAGCACTGATAGTAAACAGCTGTTTAAAGATAAACTCTGATGGTCTTGCATCCACTGCTGGAGCCTAAGTGCTGTTGGTTCCAGCAGTGCTTTGGTCTTCAGTACTTGTATCAGCTGTTGCTCTTCATCAGACCTTTGGTCAGCAGTTGTTCTTCATCAGTTGTTTCCTTAGCAGTTCTTTGTATCAGCAGTTGTTGAGCAGTTGTTTGGATAGAACAGTAGTTAGGGTCAGCAGTCTTTTGGGAGAAGCAAGTTGTAAGGACTGTTTATTCGAGGATCAAATAGATAGCATATTTTGGCTTTCCAATCATCTGTTCTTCTCCAGGTCAGCAGACCCAACAAGGTGAACTGTGGATGACGGGATGGACCTAAACTAGTCGGAGGTTTGATTATGTCGATTCAACATTTCATGTTTATTCATGTAGACTTAAACTTACAATAGACATATGAATTGCTAAACTTTTATTCTTAAACTTAATTGCTTGACATGGCTTATGTATTCTCACCAACTTCTAGTTGACCCCCCCCCCCCCCATTTTTACAACTCAACAGGAAATAATGATGCATGAAGACTAGAGTATTTACATGAGAAGGCAAACTGAAGTCTATGTTTGTTTGGTTTTTGTGATGTATTAGATTTCCACTTAAAACTCATTATGTATTTCCATTTTTGGATATTTGCACTTTAAATTAATTACAATTAAAATTTGGTTACCATGTGCTACTATATACTCATTCTTACGTGACACCTCGATGTTTTCCGCCATCGGTTGGGGTGTTACAGATTGGTATCAGAGCCATGGTTATAGGGAATTAGGTTATTAGAAAAATAATCTAGTCTATAACCATAGGATTATAATCAGTACTTGCTCCTTTTACTTGCAACCTTACTTGTTTCTATTCTCTATCCTACTTCTTATCCTTAATTTAGTCCCTATAAGAAGAGTGCTCTCCAACACAAGATCTACTCTTAGACTAATAGGACAAATCCTCAGGTTTAGCCTGAACCACCTTGAAGATCTCGTCGAAGTTCTAGATTTTAATAACGAACACGTGCAATCTGGAAGGGTAAACGCCTGTATTCTAAGTTTTCTGTCTAGGACTGGCATTGCGCATAAATCCCAATCAGACGAGGGACCCGGATACCTACCTGGGAATTCTTGGGATGAGTGTTCACTTATAGGCTAAAGCATGTCTTCACTATGTTATTAGAATCTAGAAGTTTTGATAAGTCAACGTTTTCGTTTATTCGTTTTAATTAATGAATAAATGATTACACTCACTTTCCTTAAACTAAGCTCTAAAATCTCAAAATTTTACAGCTTAAATAAATCTCATTTCATAACCATCTATGGATTTCGCAATCACACTTCACCTTACCATCTTAGCCACTTTTTAAATATTCAACACCCTACCCAAATCATATTATTTCATTTCTCCACATGTTACTTATTTTTTTTATAAAAAAAAAACTATAACCTCATACCTTAGCACAAACTAAAGATTTCTAAATCTTGTTGTATTTTCATTACCTAGTAACTTTACAAAGTACATTTTTTTTTGTCAAAAGATGTCCTCAAACTTAAATTCAATTGTTTATTTATTGACGTAACAAACGATTTTCTATATAATGCTTTAAACTATTAAAAATCACTAATAGAACCTTGATCTTCAAAACCTAATGTCATGTTTGAAATCTCCAACTAACGGGAATATTTTAATCAAAGCCTACTTAGCTTGTACTATTTAACAACTTTTGCTTTATGTACAAAACCAATTTTGAAAATAAATTTTTTTTTCCATAGGAATAATATCTAGTCTCTAGATTCTCCATCGACACTCACTCATTTTCAACTTGTTCAAATTTTTACAATATTTGGCACATACCACAATCATGTTTTCTTATACACTTGATTATAACCTTTGATCCAAATCCCAAAATTTACACCGCTACATAATCTCCTTACTATAAAATAAACTCTTTATCAACCATCTTCACATTCACTCTCTCTCACAACCTTGATTCTGCTTCAAGATTTTTCATCATCCTCTCAAGAACTAAATTCATATCCTTCACCTTCTCAAACATGAACTAGTTACCCATGATAACCAAACTATTGAAACTTGGTTGTGTGTTGCATCAAACTTAATCCTTAGTTATACACGAGGATTCGATTATCAACCATATTTAAACATTTGATACTAGAAATCATAGAATATAAACTGTTTGCTATAGACACACCAAGAGTCATTAACCTTGTCTAGGACAACACTATTACAACTCGCATGCTATGCTTGATACTTGATTGTTTATATGTACATATTATCAATTTGCAATTTATATGTGAAATAATTGGTACACTTAATCAAACAACTGGTAGAGGATGAAGTACTTGCTCAACAGTTAGTTGAGTACCAAATAACCTACTCAACGATTGGTAGAGGTCATCATGCCTGCTCAACAGTCGGTAGAGGCCCTACAACCTGCTCAATGACTAGTAGAGGCTATCGCACCTGCTCAACAATCGGTAGAGGTTCTTACTCACTGACTGGTAGAAGTCTTTTTCCTACTCAACAGTTGGACTCATTTTTGGATACATTGTAAACGATTCAATCACAAGGTTATTTTGCATTACTTACATGTGTGTTTAGAGTCATAGAAGGACACAAAACCCTAATGTAAGGTAAATTGGTGATTGCGGTCCGGAACGTAATCATGAATTTACAGGTACGTTAAGGTAGTGTGAAATTCTAATAAGGTTTTAGTAGTTCATTAGGTTTTCATATAGCCAATCAATTCATGCATTTCTTATAAGATTCCTAAAACATAAGTTTAGTATTTTGCTAGATTCTTATGCTTCTTGCTACTTCAGACGAACCTAATCCAATCCTTAAAACTCACATCTCAAACCTCTTATCCAAATTATTTGAAACAAATTATTCTATTACCTATAAATTCATGTCGTGCCTTAACCCAAACCACAGCTGCCTTAATTTCTACCTAATCAACCTCAAACCTGTGTTTTTAAATAAACTTCGGGACGAAGTTCCTAAAAGTAGGGGAGACTGTAACATCGCGAATTTCTCCTAATTTTTTTTTGATAAAAAGAATGTATTGTTTTAAACAATATATGTTTTAAATACCTTAAACTAATAATTATTTGTATCTCGACACTTTTGTACGTTTTAAAAATATTTCGTGTCACTTTCGGGCTTATATAATCATATTATGAATTTAGAATAATATAGTTTTAGGGAAATAATTGCCAAAAAAAAGATTTGTGTGGACCGGGACTCGAACCCGCGTCCACAGCCAACCAACACACAGTGACAACCAACTGAGCCAACTATCATCGTGTGTAGTATTTCAGAAGAAAATAAACTTAACACATTCCTTAAATTGATTAGTCAAAGTCTTAGTCAAACAGTCAATTCATCATAAAACCTTACTTTATGGTGTTGACCAATTTTAATGGCTAATTGAATCCAAAAACTAGTATAAAAACCCACCTATGACCCATTATACTTTGCACCTCTAAATCGATTGTTTCAATCCGATTAAACTTTCCCTCATACCTTTCTTCTATAGTCTATTACTTCTACAATTGAAGCTTTGATTATAAGCTCTTGTAATTGGCAACTTTGGGGCTACACATATTCTATTTCTCGAGACTTAATACTTTGCTAAGGTGAGTTTACGTAACCATGTTTATGCAATTCTTTATACTTGCAACATTATACTTAAGCAATTCTACATACATGTCTAGTTGTAAACTTTAATGCCTCATGATTTAGACAACAACAACAGTTTCAACAAGTTTCAACAATACATAATCATTAGCTATGGCCAAGCCGGCGATACTCAATAATAGATCTATTGGATTGACAATCCCACGTAGATTCGTTGACCATCTTTTATGGGGAGCGCGGGTGATTGTTATCGTTCCAACATATTATTAAGGTGAACCGTGGATGACGAGATGGACCTAAACTAGTCGGAGGTTTGATTATGTCGATTCAACATTTCATGTTTATTCATGTAGACTTAAACTTACGATAGACATATGAATTGCTAAACTTTTATTCTTAAACTTAATTGCTTGACATGGCTTATGTATTCTCACCAACTTCTAGTTGACCCCCCCCCCCCCCTATTTTTACAACTCAACAGGAAATAATGATGCATGAAGACTAGAGTATTTACATGAGAAGGCAAACTGAAGTCTATGCTTGTTTGGTTTTTGTGATGTATTAGATTTCCACTTAAAACTCATTATGTATTTCCATTTTTGGATATTTGCACTTTAAATTAATTTCAATTAAAATTTGGTTACCATGTGCTACTGTATACTCATTCTTACGTGACACCTCGATGTTTCCGCCATCGGTTGGGGTGTTACAGCATGATGGTGGCCAAAATCATGAACGCGGGATACTACTAGCCGGGCATGCCGGGGATGCCCTAAAGGTCATACGCCACTACGACTCATGTCAGCGCCTAGCGCCCAACACCCAGCGCCCCAAAAATGATCTGATCTCCGTAACTCTGCTTGGCCATTTAAAAAATGGGCAATTGACATTGTGGGACCGTTTCCAATGATGACTGGAAAAAGAAAATATCTAGTGCTCGCCATCGACTATTTTACGAAGTGGGTAGAAGCCAAGCCACTGGCAGAGATCACCGTTGCACAGGTGAAAAAATTTGTATGGGAGTTTAGCATCTGCCGCTTCGGCCTTACCCTCACCATCGTCACGGACAACGGCACCCAATTTTCGGACAGATGACTGTTAAAGTGGTATGATGATATACATATCCAACCAATCTTCACTTTAGTCACTCACCCGCAAGGTAATGGCCAAGTAGAAAAAGCAAACAGAAGTCTGATGGAAGGAATCAAGTCAATACTGGAGACCAAGGGAAAAGCGTGGGCGGAGGAGTTGCCCAACGTGCAATGGGCGCACCGCACACTAACGAAAACAAGCACTGGCGAGACCTCATTTAGTCTGACATATGGTTCCAAAGCCATGATACCGGCAGAGATAGGTCTCCCTTCCGCCAGAGTCCTCTCCGCAAACCGCAAAGATAACGACGTCGAGTTGCGCCTAAACCTCAATCTCCTGGAAGAGCGCAGAGACATGGCTGCTGTTAAAGAGGCCAACTACAAGAAACAACTTGAGCGGTACTAAAACGCCAGGAACAACCTCAACATCTTTCAAAAAGAACACTTCGTATTTCGAAACAATGAAGCAAGTGACGCAGTTCCACAAGGGAAACTCACACCCAACTGGGAGGGACCCTACCACATAGCGGAAGTTCTGGAGCAAGGGGCATACAAGCTGGTAACGTTGGAAGATAAGGTTGTGCCGCGAACTTGGAATGCGGCGCAACTAAGGAAATGTTATATGTAATCCTCTATTGTAACGAAGGCTACTTAGCCAAGAACGATGAATGAATACAGTTAACCCTTTGCTTTTAAACATTACACTCTTGTCATTTATTATACCTTAGTAACCAGACCAGCCCGCATGTGACTAGCAAAACCCCGCAAAACAAACCTTAACCAAGTTGTATAGTAAAATACAACCTAAACTTATTTGCATGCCGAAATGCAGCCTAAACTAAGTTGCATAGTAAAATGCAACCCTAAACTAAGTTGCATAGTAACATGCCACCTAAACTAAGTTGTATAGTAAAATACAACCTTAAACCAAGGGCATAGTAACATGCCACCTAAACTAAGTTGTATAGTAAAATATAACCTTAAAATAAGCGCATAATAAAATGCCACCTAAACTACATTGTATAGTAAAATACAACCTTAAACTAAGCGCATAGATAAATGCCGCTCAAACCAGTTCTATAGTAACATACAACCTAAGCAGCGCATAGTAAAATGCAACCTAAACTAATTGTATAGAAAAATACAACTTAAAACAAGTTGTACAGAAAAGTACAACAAAAACATATGTCGCACAACAGAACATACAACTGTCCAATGCGCAACAACATGTTCAAACAAGTTGTCGAATGACACGCAATCCTAAACCTATGGATCTAGCTCAAATAGTGGCCATGTCGCTTCACACCAACACATCAAAGCGTTGAGAACATAAGGGGCGTTCAAGCGCACCCCTGTTAACGTTGTGTTCATACATAGCATTGCAAGCAAACATGTGTGACATAAATAAAAATCATAAACGCGATGCGAATAAATAAACTATACACAAATCATTCATACATGATCTGTAATTCCAATAAGCTGGCACAAAATGTTAAGCATTGCTTTAAACATAAACAAGAAAGTATAAAATCGAAGCAAAAGGCTATCAATCAGCTTTGCGGGCGGAGGGGAGGTCACTGAAATCATCATCGTCATCGGACGCAGATAAATCTAGTTTCTCACTGGCCCCCGGTTCGTCCCCCTCCCCTGCACCTTCCTTCATCACGGCAGCCAGTTCTTGCTGATGCTTTACATGTACCAACCCTTGCTTCTCAAAGGAGTCCCTTAATTCATGAACGGTTGGGTGCTGCTCATGGCTCACCACAAACTCCACGAGCCTGAGCTCAAGGTCGTCATATTCAGCAGTCTTCTTAGCAAGAACAACATCCAAATATTTCTTATACAGCGCGAAATCCTCTAGCGCTTTGCCATCTTTGGTGTGCTGATAGCCCTCTATAAAGCCTGCCTTGCGCCCAACAAGCTTGGACGCGGTTATTACGCCGTCCATTGCCCTGTGCACTTCATCACTATTCTTGCAATAGTGGGCGACCTGCAAACAAAAAACATACATATAAAACGAGCAAGGGAGAAGGAAAATAAATAAACAAGTCTAGAACATACCTCTGGAATGCATCTGGTGAATAACCATTTGTGATCCTCTTGAAGCATGCGGGCCTTATCCCGCACGTCCAAGAGGTCACCCTCCACATCGGTCTTCTCCCTAACAAGTTTAATATGCTCGTGTTCCAGCTTGGCAACTTTCTTCTTCAACTTGGCCAGCTCATCATCCTTGGCCTTTAACATATCACGAGCAGAGTTCAAGGCTACATCTCGTTGCTCTATAACCTGGAGTAGGCGCAAGTTCTGCTGCGAAGCCTAACTATAGCCCTGCTTAGCCATACGCTCGCGCTTAGTCGCAACTTCGAGTTTCTGTTTAGTCATAGCATAGGCTTCCTTTCATTGCGTCTCATGATCAGACAACTGCTTTACAGCTTTATCCTTCTCCACCCTGAAGGTTACAGCATCTCACTTGGCCAGCTTCAGCTCACGAACTCGCTCTTCACACTCCTGCGCATATAAACGCTTCTCTTCCTCAAATTTTGCCCTCTCCTCCATGGCATACTCCCTATCATGAGAAAGCGCGCCCCATTCACGCACAATCTCAACCGACGTAGATAGGAAATTGGCCAAACTAGCAACATTATCTTCCAGCAAGTCATTGCGAGGACGAGTCCTTTGTAAAACATGTTCAGCCGGTGGTATGTAATTACCAAGGAATTCTCGGCAACTCTCCTGCTCAGAAAAACGACTACCATGAGTAAGGCCCCACTCAGGCACAAAAGCCTTACTAGCATCTTTCAGGTGCAAGATATGCGGGTAAGGGATACTCTCAACACCACCTGAATGACCCGCAACAGTCTCAAACACAATCTTCTTCCCCGCATCCCCATCACTCAGAACATTGGTCTCCGGAACCTGTTCCTCCACAACTTCCTCCAAAACAACATCCTCGCGATTCTCTCCCATGTCCATCCTCTAAAGCTCATCAATGTTAATGACAGTAGTCGGAGGGGTAGACGACAGGGGAGTTGGATAACATGGAGGTGGTGAAGTCGGGGTGTAGGGTCCCGAGGCGGTGTACTCACGGGTAGAGTAGAGGGTCGCGCCTCTGGCGACTGTGACCTCTCCTTCTTTAAGGGGTTGACAATCGACCCCCCTTCAGCAGTAGGGACAGTAACCCCACCCTTCACCACTCCTTCATGACCATCTTCACCTGTGGTCTCCGCAGTCAGATCAGCTGCGCAGAAAAACAAAATGAGCAAATGTAACCAACTAAAAATATGATATAACGAAGGTACTCACCAAGTAAATCATCCTCGACATCATGAATCAGGGTATCCAACCGAACCTTCTTCGGCACGGGAGATGACAAACTCCTAGCAGACACTTTCTCAGTAGACCGGTGCCTGGACCGCGAACGCTTAGATCTCGCCTTCTTAGGCTCATGCGCCTCAGCATTGCCTTGCTCAGCTCTGGGATCACCGCTGACTTAGAAGACTCCGCAACAATAGGCTTAACCACTTGTTCAACTTCAACAACTTCAGTCAAGTCAATGGTGGTAGGCTCCTCATGAGTGAAGGCATCTGAAAGTTCAACTTAACCACGTTCAATCGGGTTATAATTTTGAAGGTAGCGACTCACCACAAGGCGATTCAAGATAAAGCAAAAGTCTTCACCATCTGTGCTGCCACTATCAACGTTCTTCTTGCGGGGCACTCTCTTCACTATATAGTTGTCCTCTTCCTCAGTCTCCTCATCTGTGTCTTGCTGCGCAAAGACAGGCGAAGGCACCTTGCCACTGCCACCTGTAGGCGAAATATATGCAGATGAGGAACTACCTGAACTGTGTGACTCGTCACTTGAAATAACAAGAAACGGATACCCCGTATGCATGTACATGTTCATGGGGGAAACATCAAGATAAGGTGAAGAAAGAGCACTTGTCTCATCAACAAGTAAATGCGTGGCCGCCTTAAACTGGGGAGACGGACAAATGGTTGGGGCAACAGAGTGTCTTAAGCTTTGTCTAAAACATACAATTCTCCCCCCGCTAGCTCTCGGAATGCAAACCCCATATTGTCTCCACCCAGCAACACGGAGTACAGGCTCTCGAAATATGCAAAAGAATAAAACAAAGCATGAGATAACATGAAGGGAACCTAAAAACAAATAAAAAGGGGCGCAAAACTAGTTACCTTTTCCACTCTCAGTCAAGTGGGGGTTGCGCCCCTCTACATTATAGTTCTTGCTCATCCTAGCAATGACCAACGTGGTCTCATGAACTGGACATGCGTCAACAGGGTGGCTAGTCAATGTTTTAAACCAGTCCTTCCCCTCATACCCGATAAGCTCAACATTATCAAACTCCAGGTCAACACGCCTCCACTGCATCTTTATGGGGATCACACCCTCCGCAACCCAGAAAAATTTAGGCTTCCACTCGCAAAAGCTCTTAATGGAGGCTCTTGCACACAGCGGCACCCCATGTCAATGTCTGGTTCAAGCCCTTGCGCAACGACAACAGAATTCAAAAAACAATAAACGAGACATCAACCCGGGGTGCACCTGATTCAGGTGGATACCCAACACTTGTATAAAAGAACTCAAAAACCTGCTTATGGGAAGCCCAAAGTTGCAAAACTGAAAATATACAGCATAAACCCCTTTCTTTCTAGTGGGCGGCTGCAATATGGTTTTACCCTCCGCGGGTATCTCAGGCTCGTACGAAGATGGAATCCCATAATGCTGGCAAAACTTACGGAATTCGTCTTTTGTCCACTTGGCCGTAACTTCTCCAGCAAGTGGGGGACCTTTCTTGTCTTTCTTGGAAGTCCCTTCTCCCTTTTTGCCCCCTATTTAGGCTTCTCTTTACATATATAAACGTTAGACGAAGTCTCCATCGACAATTAACAAAGGTTCCAGAAAAATGAAAGATTTAGGGGTGAAAAGAAGAATTTCGACTAAAGAAAAGGAAGATGATACTTTTGAATTTCGAACAAGTGTGAAAAAATTAAGAGAAGGACAAGGGTTTATATAGGTTGGGCAATTAATGCCCTCATTAACCGTACAGTCGTGCCGCTCGTCTAGCCAACCAGGGCATGCCACGTCACAAAGAGATAAAAATGACGCTAGGCGAAATGACAGCTGGGCCCCACCACGCTCTGATAAAGCAAACCGCCAAGCAACTTTTCAGCTGGCCAACTGTCTTATCAACTGACATCCCTGGCCGCTTTGATGTAAAAATTAATTACTGACGTGCGCCATCCAGCTATCCGTATCCACACAGCGCACATGGTGCACAACATAAACAAAGAGCAAAAATTCCCCCCGCAATTCAACAGCCAGATTTTTTAATTTTCTGAGTCCAGTGTCCCCTCATGCTCTGCATACAAAACACTAGACTAGGGGGACTTGAAGAGATATGTACCCGTGCGTGCGCACGACCCCACATCTCCACACACTTCAGCAGCAGCAACGCTGACTAAACCTTCTAGAAGCATGCGCACATAAACCTCGTACATGCCAGCTGTGACCCGACAAAGAAAGGGACGTGCAGCCAATCAAAGGCCGTTATTCTCTACTCCATGATCACCTGCAGGTACGAGGTACAGAAAATGACATAAAGGACGACTACAAGACAGCTGTCATTCCTAATCCAGCCAATCACAGGACACCTCTAAGGCCTATAAATACCCCATTTCCCTGAGGAGAAAGAGGCATTCAATCTTCCAAGCATTCTACACTTAGAGAATTCTGTTATAGTTGTAAAAGATAGATTATAGTTAAAACATTGTAACAACTTGTATTCGAGTGTCTGTAATCGTCCCAACAATTATTAATACAATATCTCTTTATTGTGCTCGTTTATATAAATTGTTATATTGGTGTTTCTTCAATGGTATAGATATTGAATCCGTAATAAGAATGTGTAATAAGTCAACTTATATCAATAACTTTTATAACTACCAGTCATCTAAAAGTAATCTTAATATTTGTCCGTTAACCAAGTGTTACGGTTAATAATTCTTGTTCTAGTAGTATGGATTTTTTAAAATCATACGGTGAAATATTAGTTTTTCATAAATTTATTCTACATTTGTTCTGCATGTTAAGAGGCCTTTAGCTTAATGACTTTAGTGGATCCCTCCGGACCGGATGAGGATGATGAAGGTTCAACCCCATTATTGTTATTTTAGATGGATTTTAGGTGGTTGTAAAATTAGGGAGTCTATGTTTCGTGATTCTAAAGAAAATATATACGGTTACATGCTATAATCATTCTTTAGCTCATCTAGACCACCAATTAGATCATATATGTCTCCAAGAAAAGTAAAGATGTTTAGTTCACATGCATAAAGTATTTGATCTAATCTTTATACATTTATAATTTAATTAACTACAAGATTTGATATTACAAATAAAAAAAACAAATTAAAGATAAAGATTTGATTGGGATCTTATTAGTGTCCTTATCCTAGACCTTAGTCCCATGTTCTTTTGTCCTTTTTTCTTTAGAACTTCGACTAGTTGTTGTTTTCTTTATTTAGTGGGAAGTCCCAACTGCCGACCCACTTGATTTAGATTGACTCACGCGCAACCGCCAGGATCTATGCCCAAATCTAATTCCATTCCTTTACAATCAAGCTACATTTGTTTAGTTTGCTAAAATGGTTTAACACACAAACTCAGCATTCTAGTACGCGACATAAAGGTTAAAGAAGTACCGGGGCGGTGTGCCCATGGTATTCGTCTCAAGAGATTTGATTAGCATAGATCTGAATGAATTCAATGATGCCTCCAAGATTTGGTGGTGGTATTGGATAATCAGTTTGATTGGTTGATGTATCCAATTTGTGAAGAATACCACTGCCATATGTATGTATAGAGGGTTGAACATGTAACAGTATAACTATATGTGAGTGTGCGTGCACGCTTGCATGCCCGGAAAGTACTAGTGTGTGAAAGTGATGAGACTAGTCATTAACAACACAAAATGAATAGGTTAACCCTTTTTAAGCTTTGTAGTATACTTAAGATGCATGGCAAGTTGAAGGCTTCCAAGCATGTCTAAGTAGATGAACATGTTGCCGATTTTTGTATGCATATTGTTACATTGAATTCTTTTAATTTTATCAATCAAGGGAGACGATATGTAAGCAGTAAATACATATAGCAGGTAAATAGTAGGTTTAGTAATTTCGTCAATGGAAACTTATTTGTGCCTCTATTAGAAATCCTAACCAATGATTCAATATATATTATTTTTCTAGACTCCAATTAAATTTTGAACTATTTTAAACTAAATATAAGTTATCACGACACTATTTATTTGTCCATAGGGTGTTTTACGAAAAATATATGAGACACACATAAAAATGCATGTAAAGGAGGAAGACAAACCCTACATACCAAAATTGAAAAGATGAAATAGCTGTTGAGTTTTCCTGTTTCGCCTACATACTACTTGGATTAAGGATAAACATATGATGATTGAGTATGCACAAAAATGATGTGCAGGGACTCTCGGAAACAGGGGGTGGGAACCAAAGAAATATATACACAATAATAATGTTCCACACAAACAAATGACAATACATGAGGGATATTTATACATACATAATGGACGGTTACTTAACTAACTTTCTGACCGACACGACCCTTTCTAATAACCGACATAACTATAGACGCAACTTCTGATTTTTGGCGCCTTTTTTTTTGCATAGTTGACTTGTGTGTTTGACTTTCAATTAACATAAGTTTGATTATTAATTTCTTGATTAAATGATTCTAACATTCTCCCCCTTAATCAAGAAATTATAATCTCGTTTTCTCAGTTCGTGTTCATCCTATTCTGCAGTCTTCTTGTCTTCTTAATTGATCTTGAACCATTCTTCTAAAACTTCTAATCTTTGATGATGAAACGATATTGAACTTTTGAGAAATTGATGTTAAGAGGATTATCACAGTCCTTTCTTTCTTCTACAATGGCCTTCTCGGCTTTCCAACGTTGATCCTCACAATCAAATCTTACTTCGGAGATTAACGATGCCTTTTCTCTACACTCGTCTTCTTTCTCCATATCATACTTCACTTCGGAGATTAACGGTGCCTTCCTTCTACACTCGTCTTCTTTCTCCCTTTCTCCATACGATAGACATCTTCGGATTTCTCTTTAATATCGAATAAATGTTTTTCTCTGTTTTCATATATAAAAATGTTATGGCCCTTTGACTGCATATTTTTTTTTATTATGATGATAAATCCAACTCTAAATTGAACATATAATTCTCTGTTGTTCGATTCTTGTTTTGATTAAACTACCGATTGATTTTGCGAAAACAGGGACGACAATCGGATTTTTCTCACTGGGTTGTTCTTCGTCTTCTTCTTTATCTTCCCAGGAGCGTCTCGCTCTGATACCATGTTGAGTTTTCCTGTTTCGCCTACATACTACTTGGATTAAGGATGAACATATAATGATTGAGTATGCACAGAAATGATATGCATGGACTCTCGGTTAACATAAGTTTGATTATTAATTTCTTGATTAAATGACTCTAACAATAGCCACCTGTATTTAGTATTCTTTTAGTTGTTCTCTTGATGTACAATTGGGTTATGTATAACCAGACAAGGAAGGATCAACCGTTGATAATTGAATACGTAACGATGCTATGTTACATCAAAGCGAATTCAAACTGAGTAAATGTAATTATTTTCGTGTGGATATCGTTAAACACAACCCCCCCCCCCCCCCGGTCAGTGATGGTCAAGACATATTGTTACCTCTCCACATAAATTGTTTGTGGCGATCTGTAACCACGGACTTCTTGTCTAGAAAACAATTTAGTTCTTGGCTTCAACCCTACACCTCAACTCCAGATTACCTACAGATATCCGTGGGGCAAGGGTTATGGATTAGAGGTGCACAAAAAAAAACCAGTTTTGAAAAAAAAAAAACCTAAAAAATCCGAAACTGGTTATTAAAAAAACCGGTTTTGAAAAAACCGGGTTTTTTTTATCCGGTTACCCATTCTCTAGAAAAAAACCGGTTTTAAAACCGATCCCAACCGGTTATATTGGGTTGGGGGTTTTGTTAAAAAAAAAACGGTTTTCCTCTTAAAAAAAGGTTTCTAAAAAAACCCGGTTTTAAAAAAACCGATTTCTGTTTTCAAAAAAAAAAAAGGTTTTTACATCTCTATTGTGGATGGTCTCGCTCACACCCTTTAGGCTATGGGGTGTGGTGACACCCTCCCCAAACTTCACATAAGCGTCACATCATTTTCCCCTTCCCCTCCCCTAAACCATGAAAATGGTTCTCCTTCTTCCCTCTTTCCCCTTCAATTTTTTTATTATTTTTAAGAGGGGCGGTGTTTCCTAGAGATCAACAAATCGGTTTTTTTTTTCTCAAACCGAACCGGTTTGAATTGATGACTACGAAATTGGTTTTTTTCAAAAACCGGTCCGGTTTATCAGAACCGGGTTTAAAACTGGTTTTTTCTCTCAAACCAGTGAAAAAAAACCCTAAATACCCATGATATTATCGGTTTTTTGGAAAGAAAAAAAAAACCGGTTTTTTCCCAAACCGGTTCTTCTCCCAAACCGGTTCTCAAACCAATCCGATGCTCGAAACAACAAACCAACCCAAAGACCAACCCTTAGGTTTGGGTTCGGACCGCTTTCTCCAAAAACCGGTTTTTTTCCAAACCGGTTTACCGGTTTTTATTTCAGGCCAGTTTGAAAAACCAGTTTTTTTGTCCATCTCTAATGTTCCTCTTCATGGGTCTATGCCACCTTAGCCCATCGAGCTCTCCCAAAAGACCATACCGTTGAGTCTCAGAGGTCAAAGATAACATGAAATGCTTAGTAGAATAATAAATGGTGAACAGTGTTTTTAAATTAATAAAGCACTTATACGGGAGAAACAATATCACTAATCGATGTATTATTTTTAAAAATATGAGATCGGTGTTGTAATAGTTACTTCTGAAGTTCTGTTTACAGGATAGATATTATGATACGTGTATATGTATTTGATTGTAGTTGGCTTGTTATTACTTGGTTTCTTACAAATTTAATATGATGTTTGTTTTTTATTGTCGTATATTTTGCTTTATGCTATATCTTTAATCTTGCACGTGAAGGTATGGAGTTGCAACCTGGTGTAAGAGTGAACCGGTAGGCGTGGAATGGGGGAAGCCCCTTGAACGGGGAAATTCTCTCATGAGGGGGGGGGGGGGGGGGGGGGGTGGAGGGGGGCTTGAGTTGAATGAATTTGATTGGCCAATTTTTTTTTTAAACTCTAACACACAAACTAAATAATATAATACTAGTAGAGTGCCCGCGCGATGCAGTGGGGAGCACAAACACTTCTAAAGGTGTGTATGGTTCGGTTCAGTTCGATTATTAGTCTAAACCGAAACTAATTAAAATCAAAGTCATCAATTAATCAATCTTATTAAACAATCGTTTCTTTGGTCCAGTTAGTATTGTTAATTTATCGGTTTTTAGTCTGGTTTAGTTAATTTTGGTGAATAACAAAAACCAAACTTTGGCTAAAAAATTTTTTGCCGAAAAGTACATGAAATAGAGGTATAAATAGGCCTGTAAATGAACCGAATGTTCATGAACTGCTCGTGAACTTATTCGGCGTGAAGTTTGTTTAGGTTGTTTATTTAATAAAAGAACAAACACGAAGAAAAAAATCGTTCACATTTATTATGTTCGTGAACGTCTGTTTATGTTCGTTCATGAACTGTTCGTTTAGGTTTTAAACGAACATAAACATAACAAATTTCTTAATGAATGAACATGAACACAAGAATGTGTTTGATTATATATTCGTGTTTGGTTAAAATTAAATGAACAAACACGAACACCGTGTTTGTTCGATTCGTTTACAGGCCTAGGTATAAAAGCTAAAAATATATGAATATATAAATGATTTTGTTTCGGTTTGGTTGATTTTGGTGAACTAAGTGTACACAAAACCATAACTGATTTTAAGTTAATTTGGTTTTTGGTTAATTTAGTTTTTGATTGCTTTCGGTTCAGTTCTTCTACTTTTTTCTTCGGTTTCAGTTAAATATTCAATTATTTCTCACCCCTAGATATCTATACTATATATAATATATTTGATATGAGCATTTTAAGATACTCAAAAGTTAAGAGTTAAATTTTGTTTATTTAAATGACAGTTACACATTTTCTCATTATTTTAAGCCAACTGCCAACTACTTAGCTTCAAACAATATTATAGTATAATTTGCTATATACTTTTAATTAAAATTTTGATTTTTTACGTGATTAACAACATCATGGGGTGAATAATAAATGAATCCTCAACTGAAATCGAACAAAAACATACAAAACGAACTGAAAATTAACAAAAATTGAGTTAACCTAATATCGGTTTTTTTTTGTACCGTAAGTTAACCAAAATTAACAAACCGAAACAGAACCATTTAACCAGTTTGGTTTTGGTTATTAACCAAAATTAACTAAACCGAACTAAAAACGACAATCTAACTAAATAGACTGAACCAATTAACCGGTTGGTTAATAAGATCGATAAACTGATAATGTCGATTTTTGTTTTCGTTGACGCTTATAACCGAACTGAACCTAACCCAACCATGAAACATTAGAAGTGTATGTGTTTTCTACCACATCGTGTGTAACACCCCAACCGATGACGGAAACATCGAGGTGTCACGTAGTGACGATTGTTCAATAGCTCATGGACTAAAAGTGTAAATATTGATACATTGATTAAATAATTTATTACATTGAAATGAAATACAACGATTTTAAATGTCAACCAACTGAAATACAGTGAATCCAAAATCTAAGTAAAATTCCAAAAGCTTAAAAGTCATCTCATAAATAACCTGAAACATATACGAAAATAGTATATGTCAATACAAAATGTATTGGTGAGCATACCCTGTTTGAATACATATAGTAGAAAAGTGTTTAGCAATTCATGTGTTGTATACTGTTTGCAATTATGTAATAAGTAGTAACAGTCAAAACCAAGCCTATGAATAATGACTAACACATGACTAACAATTTGAATAATGAATTAACAAGACAATGACCAAGATTCTCTCAACAGAGTCTCAAGGAGGTATACCATAGTACTATTCATTGAAATGCTAGGCCGCCCAACGGTTAATAATTAAGCATAAATACACACCAAATCACATAAGGCAAACACACATGAGAATTGCATTAAGTATAAGAAATAGAAACTTGATTAATAGGTACATGAGTCACCCCAAAGTAGTAAAACAGTAAAAGGGGGAAAGATATACTCACAGTTTGCGAAAGCGATCAAAATCCACTTAAGCGGTCGTGAGCTAAGTAATGGGAATTCCGAGGAATTCAACCTATAATGTGTAAGAATACTAATAAGGAAGTGTCTAAAAAGTCTAAGGTAACTATGGTCTAAGGCATTAGGGTTTGCTAAGTCGATTTGGGGAATTAGAGTTTTATGATAAATTGCATTAATGTAAAAGTTGTATGTCAAAAATAATATATCAAAGTTTGTAAATATGGTTTAGGTAATATAATTATTACCATTTGAATATTTAGATGTAAATATATTTGAATAACTAAGGCAAAATCATTTAGTTAATTACTTTAACTAATTATTGTAAATAATTACGATAATCATAAATATTGAAATAAATAATTATGAGTTACGCGATGATCCGAAAAATAATAATTAAGACTTTCCAACATAAGAAATATTTCTATTTTATAAGAAAAGTATTTATAAAATAGATGTTGTAATAGTATAAATAAATAAACGTTTAATTATGTCGTAATTGATAAATAATACTAATAATACAAGACATGATCCAAAAATGCTATTTTTATTAAAAATGGATGATTTCTAATGTAAATCAATGAAAATAATTTTCCCATAATTTTTATAAACTTATTTATATTTAAAACGGATTTAATGAAATTAAATCATGTTTAAATGATTAAAAAATAGGAAAATTAATAAAAATAAGTCTGTTCTGAAACAATAATTTTTATTTCAGTTCATGATGATGAGAAATAATTACTCAAAAAGTTTGAGATTAAAATCATTAAAAATGGATTTTTAATCAATTAAATATGATTAAAACATATTAAATAATAAAAATTCGAAAATAAAATATTTTTCCAGAAATAAAAAATATGATAATTTTCTATGAGGGATCAAGAAGCTACTCCTAAATTTTCATAATTTTTGGATAAAAATTGGATTTATTATGAATATTTAAAGATTTGCTTGTATTATATAATAATTATAAAAAAATAGGAAAGTATAACAATATGAATTCTATGTTAGAAAAGAAGGGAAATAAAAAAGGATGTCCATGCCTGGGTTCGAACCTAGGTGGATTTGATGCATCAACAACATACATACCACTACACTACTACAAGTTTTGTTATTCAAAATCAGAATATCATGTATTTATAATTCTGACATATTATATCATCTTCTTCCCCAAATTAACTAAGCCAAGAACCCTAACCCTAGAACTTTAATTTCAATAAACACAAAAAGACTCGATTAATGACCTGTAATAAGGGGCTTTCGTAAACATGTAACTGGGAAACAAAACGGCACGAAAAACTCGAACTTGCAATAACGATTGAAGCCGAAAATGAAGTTGCAAGACCCGAAACTTATGAACCAAAATTTGAGGACCTTTCTAGATGATAACGTGGTATTTTTTTTGTATGTACAAGACGTTTAAAGGTGCAGCAAGCGTATTATATAATCGTCATATATCACGATCACTAAAAAAACGGGTTTTAACTCAACATTTAATTCCGGTCGTTACACACAACCGACCCCGATTTAAACACCTTAAAAGCGCGTGTTAATGACTGGTTTTAATGGTCTTTCGTTGAAAATCCTAGGAGAAACGTTTGAGAATTGATTGGGAGCTTTAACGAGCATTAATTCGTCTTGAAACCTGTCGCCGGAATTTGGCCGGATCCGGCAACTATGCGACCGGAAAAAAAACAGAAAGGGGCGGGCTTTGACTGGTTTAAAACTCAAGTTTCAAGAGTTGGCAAAAATGGTCCCTTTCCTATTTAACTAGGTTTGTTTTAAGTTTAACTTGGTTAGTTTTTTTTTTCTTTATAAAACTTAACCAAACTATCTTGGTTTTAACTAAATTATATGCCAACACGTGCGTTTACAGATAGTATACATACACCATTTTAAAAAGAAAACTTAGATTAAAGTAAATGATAATTGGCGAGAACTAGAGGTGAAACTTCAAAATAAACGAAGGGCTAAAATTGACATCTTTCTAAAAGATGAGGGTGACGGTTGTCACATCGTGCGAACACGTTGTTATGAATATATGAATTGGTCCGTTTCACTTTAAATAATTTCGGTTAACTAAGGGTACAAAAAGAAAACGATAACTGATTTTAAGTTAAATCTGATGTTTTCAGTTTTTTATAGATTTTGGTTCAGTTTTGTCTGTTTTTTTTTTGTTTGGCTTCGGTGAACGGTTTAGTTATTGCTCACTCCTAGATATTGTTAATCACGTAGTACATAAAGATTTAAAAAAAACAATACTATACTCAAATTAAAGATAATAAAATGCTCATTATTATGATGTAATTTTTTTTTTATAAAAGTATCAACGTATAAAAAAAATATGACTAATTAAAAATCATGGGGGATAGTTTGCTTAAAATAAGGAAAAGAAGTTTAACTATTATTTAAATAAACAAATGTTAATTAAAGTTTAGGGAATTAAAATGTAATTAAGATAGGGTATTAAAATGTAAATAATGTATGAATGACTATTTTACCCTCATTTCAGGGTTATTAATAAAAAATAAGTTCTTAACTTTTGGATATCTTAAACTACCCCTCCTTCATGCATTATAATATAGTATAGATAATTTTTTCACCCTCCTTCACCCCCCCCCCCCCCCCCCCCTTCCACTCTCCACAATTTTCACCTTTCAAACACAGGTCTCACAAGTGTTACATGACGCTTCATGCCCCTCTGCTTTCCCCTCCTTACACTCTTAAAGGGTCCAAGATTGAATCAAAGAAAATGGAATGTGATGGAAGGACACTCATGTATCAAGTTCTAAGGTTTGGTGTTTTGTCAAATGGAAAATTTTCATTATTCTTGGTAATTATTTCTTTAACTAATAATATTTATTTTAAAATAAGACTTGAGTCTATAATGAACTAGATTATACTCCGGGAATGTTTTGAGGTTGAGAAATCTAATATGACATATCAATTTCACATATAAAATAGAATTATGCGCTTTACAGTTACATGCAGGAAAGCTTCGGGTAGCACCTAACCTAAAACAATTAACAATGTATAACTCTAATATTAATACCTAACCTAAAACAATGTACAACTCCGATGCTAACACATGTTGAAAATATAATTGATATTTACTGATTTGAACATAATTAGTGACTTGCCTATACATGATTAATGAATTACCTGAACACTTTGTGTTTTTTTTCCTGTATGAATAAAACCCCACAAAAAATAGTCGTTTTTTTCTCCATTTTTTATATAGCACTATGGTAGTCGTTGAAAAGATAATAAAACGCTCGTTAATTTGGTGTAATTTTTTTCTTTAAAAAATATCGTATATAAAAGATATTAACGTTTAAAAAATATGGGAGGAAACATGAGAGAGAAAAATTCAATTTTGTTTTTAAATTTTTTTTCTGAAATCAATAAATGTCACACGGCACACTCAAATGGGAGGATGCCCTTTTTAATGTCATGTAGGATTTATTGCTTTCAATTATTATAATATATCTATACTATATTATAATGCATGAGAGAAGAGTAGTTTAAGATACCCAAAAATTAAGAACTTTATTTTCATTAACAATTCTAAAATGGGGTAAAATAGTCATTGAAATATTTTTACACTTTAGTACCTCATTTTAGTTATACTTTAATTCTCTTATTTTTAGTTAGTAGTTACACTTTTCCCCAATCCCCTACAAAATAATAATTCTTTTATTTAATGATGTTATACATTTTTAACTATTATGTTTTAAAAACATTTGAAAATAACATGACGACCTGCTAATTTTTGTCGACGGTTTAATCGACCATAACGTTTTCGTACGTTAACATTATCTAAAAATACACCATAAGAACGAGCATTTTTTTCTCTTTAATTTGAATATAGTATTTCGATTACTTTTTAATTAAAAAATTGATATGTTAAGTGATTAACAATGTCTAAGGGTGAACAATAACCAAAACTAAACAAAAAACAGAAGAAACCAAACCAAAGTTAACTAAATCAAAACGAGTATTTCATGTATTCGTATATTTTTAGCTTTTATACTACTGTCATTTCATGTATTTATACCACATTTTTCATATACTTATAAGTAAATATTTTAGCCAAAGTTTGGTTATGAACCAAAATAACTGAATCGAACTGAAAACTGACAATCTAACAAAAAAACCAAACTAATTAACCGATTGGTTAATAGGACCAATCAGCTGATGGCTTCGGTTTCGGTTGAGATTAAAAATCGAACTAAACTAAATCATGAACTACACACTTTTATTAACCAATCGAACTAAAGCTCTAGGTTAATAAAAGTGCATGTGTTATTTGCCGCATTGTGCAGACATCATTCTAAAAAAACTAGAGCTTTACAAATATTTCTCTTCGTCAACCTCCATTTTCACTACACACTTTTTACTGCCTGCACATTTTCTCTTCTTCAATGCTACACTAAGGGACTGTTTGGTTGATTAAATGCTGAATCATTAAGAGCTCTGAATGGTTAAGAAGTCTGAATGGTTAAGTGCTGAATTATTAAGTTGGACCTCTTAATGGAAAGTTTTCTTGTCCAACATAAGAAGGAGAGCCTCATTAAGGTTCAGCATAGTTCAGTGCTTGATGGTTCAGTGCTTAATGGTTCAGCGATATTCAAATCTTAATGGTTCAGCCTTAACCATTCAATTCAGAAGCTGAAACAAACGCGCTGAATGCTGAATCATTCGGCTCTGAATGGTTCAGAGCCTCATTAAGAGGCTTACCAAACAGCTCCTTAGTTTACTAATGTTTCGGTCCATGTTCTTTTTTTTAATACATTGATTATGATCTAACATGTAATATTTAGTTATCAAAGTTTTGTGTTCTTGTTTAGGCAAAATCAAGATAAAAATCAATGGCATTAGATCTAACACGCTTTACGCTTCTATATACTTTGATTTTTACTGTATTCGTCTGGAATGAACTGTTGTGGTTTAATTTGAACTAACATACAGGGTTTGGAAGAATCGATCGATTGGTGGCTAGAGTAGCTTTGCATAGAGGTGATATTAAACTTGTTGTTTACGATCTATTCATCTTTGTGGAGTACATGGTTTGTAATATTACTATTATTTTTAGTTTTAAAAAAATTGATGTGTTATGTGACTAACAATATATGCGGGTGAGCAATAACCGAATACAAACGTAACCAACCCTAATCAATTGAAAACTGAATTAACCAAACAACCTAATTAACTTAAAACTGGTTATCGGTTTTTTATACCATTAGTTTACCAAACTAAAAATCGAACATTTCATATATTCTTAGCTTTCCTTTCATGTATGTGTAGTTTTATACCCTCATTTTATGTACCTCCAAGCCAAAATTTTAGACAAAGTTTTGTTTTGGTTATTAAAAAATTAATAGAACCAAATTAAAAGTCAACAATCTTACAAAATAAACTGAACCGGTTAGCCAATTGGTCAATAAGATCATTTAGCCGATGACTTTGGTTTTTGTTGAGACTAATAACCGAACCGAACCTTACACACCTTTAGAAAATGTTTGTGTTCCCCGCCGTATCGTGCGAGCATCCTGCTAGTAGATATAGATATAGATGGGTCTTCTTGAAAGATATAAGGAATTAGGGATGGCAATGGGTCGGGTTTGGGGCGGGCTTAGGTAATCCCAACCCCATACCCGATTAGGTATGCTTGTCCCAAACCCGTCCCAAAACCCGTCGGGTTTGTATCGGGTAATTACCCGTCGGGTATCGGGTATACCCGTGAGTTTCGGGTAAGCCCGTTAATTTTAAAAACGTATCCATTGGGTAAATCTGACTAAAAACCTGTCGGGTATCTATTGCGTGACTACTAACCAATACATTTAGCATTATCAAATATGCATGTAAATGATTACAATGTATAAATATAAAATAGTTAAATCATATAAAAACACTAAAAGACATAGATAACAGATATTATACACAAATAATTGGTGTTTTTTTTGAAGAAGATGGCAATCTAGATGGACAGTTAGATATATTATGAATACATATTTTAAAAAATATATAGGAAATTATATCGGGTATTTAATCGGGTAAACGGGTATACTTTATCGGGTAATCGGGTCGGGTAAATGGGTATATCATCAAATCCCAAACCCGTCCCAAACCCGCGAAAAAAAATAAAAACAAATCCCATACCCATACCCGTACCCGATTACACGACCCAAACCCGTCCCAAATATGTCGGGTTTCGGGTTTACCCATCGGGTTCGGATTTGATTGCCATCCCTATAAGGAATCAAGAATGACACATATGAGCTTCATATAAGTCTTCATGTCAACATGAAAAAACTTGTTGGTAGTGATGTTTTTTCACCATTGAGGACGATAAGTGATCATATTGAGCCGTAGTTATGTTTGATTGTGATGTTTGACATCACATACTTAAAATGTTTGGTGATGTGTAATTTTATATGGTTATAGTATCTGAAGAGATATGGGCACAAACCCATAAAATACGAGGCGGATTCAGCCCATACCCAATAATAAGCAAATAACTGGCGAATAAGATTGCGCCACCTGGTAAACGCCACATGCCAAATCACATTGCAGAAGGGTCCCCGTGAACACGTCTGCAGCGACAGAAAGTACCTGAGAGGCCATGTAGGGGTCAATGGCAGGTCAAAAACGGGTGCGCACACAATCTCCACTAACAATTAGAATAGAGGAGACCAAAGCACACTAGAAAACACTTTAGTTGCTTTGTATTCTTTCATTGTAAAGTGTTTTTTTAGGATAACATGGTTTTCTTTTTATTTTTTATATAGTTAGTGGTTTTTCAGTCATAAAAGAGAGAGATATAAATTTAAAATGGGTTTTGGATGAAACTGACAAAAGAAGAAATATTTATGTAAAGTGATCAAAATACCCCTGACTTAGCTGACTTTTATTGACAGAGTTATAGGATTTGATGAAAATGACAAAAAATGAGAAACATTGGGGACACAAATGAGAAAAAAACTATTTGGACTATAGAGGCATTTTTGACCAAACCTCGGGGACTAAATTGGCAATTAACTCTTTTTATATATATAACTAGTAATTAGACTCGCGCGCGTTACGGCGCGGGTATATTACAAATGTCGGACGGATTAGTCCAGACGTCATGTAACGTGTTAGCCATATGAAATGCATGTGCATTAACCCGACTCATACAAAGGGAAAAAAAAAATCATAACATGTTCGCTACATGTGTTGGCACGGTGTCATTAACGTGTTTAAGCACAGGAAAGAAACGTATAAAGATGTGGTACGGTAAAACAAAATGTATTAAGTTTTGACGAATCAGCTACCCGCTTCGAACTTATAGCGACATGCACAAAAGAAAAAGAAAAGGAATAAAATTTAAAAACCAAGGGCTATAAGTGAAAGGTTAAAAATTTAGGAAGGAGATTTGTTATTGTATAAAAATTTTGAAAATAATAATACTTAAACAAAATAGAGGGAGGCAAAATGAAAATGTTAAAGTTTGGGGGTTAGTAATGTCAGTGGGTAAACCCCACCAACATTACATTTTAAGAGTATAGATAATTTCTTTACTTTCAACCTAACAAATGTGACCTAAACTAATAAATATTACAAGATTGGTTGGGACGTCACTTGAGAGCAAGCCTCGTATCGCTACCCATCTGGAAACACCGTCGCCGATGTCCCGGATAGGGGGGTTCCGGTTAAGGTTTCTGGATGATAGGCAACGAGTGGAATTTAAATTGTGGTTGTTTCAAACGATCATTTTGACCGATTATACATTTAGAAAAAAAAAATGAGCAATTTAAATTAATTCATCATCTCTTTTAAACCATTTCAACATCTCTATTCAAACAATTTCATCATTACTTATTTTATAACCATTTCACCTTCTCTATTTCAATCAATTTCACCACATTTTATCATCATTGGGGACCTTCAACCACTCCAACCTCAAACCCACCATCTTTAAACCCACCGCCTTCAACCCCTCCAACTTTTGACTTCTATCGTCTACAGCGTGGTTGCAAAAGTAGCTAGGTGCTCCCAGGTCAGTCGACTGCTCAATTGCGAGTACCTGGATATAAATAAATTATAAATTAATTAAATTTCGGGAAATTATGTATGTCAAGTATCAAAAGTTTAGTAATATTTACGACAAAATACATGATTATCAATATAAATAAAAATGATACGTGTTCAAATACTAAAGTATATCAAAAAATTAATATTCATCTTTCTAAAAAGACATCATCATCATCACAAATTCATTATTTAATATTATAGTGATAGGACTTATGTTTTAATTTATTTAAGTCAAACTTAACCCGAGTTAACCGACTAGATCTGATTCTGACCAAGGTTGACAGTATTTGATTGATTCCGAGTAACCAGGCTGAATTGAAGAAAGTCACATCGGCACTCTACCTTGTAGCGATTACTCAGTGAGTACGGTTTTAACCCCATTTTCGAGACCAAAAGTCTCTAGTTTGGCCAAAGGGTACGAAACCGACAACGGGACGAAATATGTACCAAAGTCGGATGAAGTAATGGTTGATCCATCATCCAAAAGCTATAGTTATCAATACGAGAAGTTGGACGAACTTAATAGTGATCGTGACTGCTCGTCATCCGATTCCTTCTTTGTTATTAAATATGGATTGTGTATTTAAATATCTAGTTATTTTTTATTAAGTTTTTATTGTAGGCATGTATTAATTTTAATTTATGTTTCATTTGTTTTTAATTATTGCTTATTTTATTTTTTTAAGTTAAAACAAAAAAATATATGGTAGTAGTGCTTGACTGCAGGGTAATGTTGTTTATAAATAAGTGCTTTAGGGTAGAAAGACGCAGTGCAAGATTGAATGGGATCAAGGTACTCCATGGTGGTGTTGCCGCCCCTTGGTAGCACAATTTTTCCCCTTTCTTTATAATACGAATATATATAATGAGGTTACTACATGTGAACTATTACTTCCCAACAAGCTAAGGAAAATAGTTGAGGGAAGAGAACAGCCGGCACGTTGTATTAGTAGAAGAAAATGACATGCCGATAAATAAGACGAACAATAGACGACGGCGACGGTGACTGATGAATGCCGACTTTGCAGTTTGTCTCGCATTATACGTCCAAATTTCCAATCATTTTGGTTACTCCACTTGGAAGGTGGGGTACAAACATGCCACCGTGTTGGAATAAATGCTCACATGTATGGATGTTTTTCTATATCAACTAGTTATGATTTTCAACTCAGCTGGTTTGAGGTAAGGTGAGTTTACCCTTTGAGAGTTCCCATTCTGAGGGTATGTCACAGGTTCGATCAATGCACACCACAAAAAAATTTCTAGTAACGGTTTGAATTTAGAAAAAGAGAACACTGGTGTGTGGGTAGGAATTTAAATTTGGGAATGCTATGTTATGAAATGGTATTTTTTGTACTTGTTACTAGATAATGTGAAAACTTATGTTAATTAATTTGTTTAAAATTTACTATTATACACGTCAGCATGCTTTTTAAATTTGAAGATGGCTTACATCTCCGCATTATCTATTAATATATATAAAAGAATTGAACATTGCTGACGTGGCGTGCAATGGTGCCTTCAATCTCTCCATGAAACTGCCACGTGCCATCATCTATCTATATATATAAAAGAAAACGTATATGCTGATGTGGCGTGCAATGGAGGCCTCAACCTTCCTTTGAGAGTACCACGTGGCATCATAAAGGAAAGTTTTTGGTGTTTTTGAATTGTTTCCCTTTTTAATTAAATTGAGTTATTTTAGGAAAAAAGAATTTAAAAATAAATTTAAAATTTTCTCTCTCATATTTCTCCCATAATTTTTAAACGTTTATATCTTTTAGTTTCCTTTTTTAATTAAATTGAATTATTTTAGGAAAAAAGAATTTAAAAATAAATTTAAATTTTTCTCTCTCATATTTCCTCCCATAATTTTTAAACGTTTATATCTTTTATATACGTGATTTTTTTAAAAAAAATTACACCAAATTAACGAGCGTTTTATTTTCTTTCCAACGAGTGCCATCTATTAATATATATAAAAGAATTGAACATTGCTGACGTGGCGTGCAATGGTGCCTTCAACCTCTCCATGAAACTGCCACGTGGCATTTTAGTGTTTTTGAATTATTTCCTTTTTTAATTAAAAAAAAAGATAAACATAAAACTCTAAATTTATCTCTCTATCTCTCAATTCTCAATTACTAAAATTAAATTGAGTTATTTTAATAAAAAAGAATTTAAAAACAAATTTAAATTTTTCTCTCTTATGTTCCTCCCATAATTTTTAAACGTTAATATCTTTTATATTCGAGATTTTTTAAATTAAAAAATTACACCAAATTAACGAGCGTTTTATTATCTTTTCAACAAGTACCATAGTGCTATATAAAAACGGAGAAAAAAACGACTATTTTTGTGGGGTTATGTTCATACAGAAAAAAAAACACAAAGTGTTCAGGTTATTCATTAAACATGTTTTTTCTTTTAAACCAGGTTCTTATCTACGATGTTGAAATCCAGCCAATCGCCATGCTATCATTGGAATTTTACTCTTCTAAAGATGGATAGGTATACTTCATCAAGAGAAACTAGGAGAAAGAATCGCGCAACACTGCAACACATGGTGTCACCTTATAGCAAAGTTATTTTTTTATTTATTTAATTACAAGAGTAATAATTATTACTATTAGTATTAGTATTATTAGAATGGTTATATTTTTCAACACTTATCATGAATTCTATATCTATATAAGTCAAAGTCAAATTGTAACATATTTTAAATTACGTGAAGATGATTATATGTTGAAGGTTATCCTTTTAATACTGTATTATGTTTAATATGGTTTATGCTTTTTATTTTTTTTTAACTTTTTAAATAAATGTTTTTTAACTAAGATTGATTATGTTTAAGCTATTTACTCTTTTCGTGATTTGGGTTTTCTTCTTTTATCATTTTTTATTAAATCATATTAAATTTTTCAAGTCCCGGGGTAATCAGCTAGTTAATATATATAAAAGAATTGAACATTGCTGACGTGGCATGCAATGGTGCCTTCAACCCCTCCATGAAACTGCCACGTGGCATCATAATTGAAAGACTTTAGTTTTTTGAATTATTTCCTTTTTTATTTAAAAAAAAAGATAAACATAAAACCTTAAATTCATCTCTCTATCTCTCAATTCTCAATTACTAAAATTAAATTGAGTTATTTTAGGAAAAAAAAAAACAAATTTAAATTTTTCTCTCTTATGTTCCTCCCATAATTTTTAAACGTTAATATCTTTTATATTCGAGATTTTTTAAATAAAAAAATTACACCAAACTAACAAGCGTTTTATTATCTTTCCAACGAGTACCATAGTGCTATATAAAAAACGGAGAAAGAAAACGACTATTTTTTGTGGGTTATGTTCATACAGAAAAAAAACACAAAGTGTTCAAGTTATTCATTAATCATGTTTTTTCTTTTAAACCATGTTCTTATCTACGATGTTGAAATTCAGCCCAATCGTCATGCTCTCATTAGAATTTTACTCTTCTAAAGATGGATATGTATACTTCATCAAGAGAAGCTAGGAGAAAGAATCGCGCAACACTGCAACACATGGTGTCACCTTATAGCAAGGTTATTTTTTTATTTATTTAATTACAAGAGTAATAAATATTACTATTAGTATTAGTATTATTAGATTGGTTCTATATAAGTTAAAGTCAAATTGTAAAATATTTTAAATTACGTGAAGATGATTATATGTTGAAGGTTATCCTTTTTAACACTGTATTATGTTTAATATGGTTTATGTTTTTTTTATTTTTTCAACTTTTTAAATAAATGTTTTTTTAACTAAGATTGATTATGTTTAAGTTATTTACTCTTTTCGTGATTTGAGTTTTCTTCTTTTACCATTTTTTATCATTTTTTATTAAATCATATTAAATTTTTCAACCCCGGGACCTTCCCGGGGTAATCAGCTAGTAATTGAAATATTTTAGTGTTTTTGAATTATTTCCTTTTTTAATTAAAAAAAGATAAACATAAAACTCTAAACTTATCTCTCTATCTCTCAATTCTCAATTACTAAAATTAAATTGAGTTATTTTAGGAAAAAATAATTTAAAACAAATTTAAATTTTTCTCTCTTATGTTCCTCCATAATTTTTTAACGTTAATATCTTTTATATTCGAGATTTTTTAAATAAAAAAACTACACCAAATTAACGAGCGTTTTATTATCTTTACAACGAGTACCATAGTGCTATATAAAAAACAGAGAAAAAAACAACTATTTTTTGTGGGGTTATGTTCATACAGAAAAAAAAAAACACAAAGTGTTCAGGTTATTCATTAATCATGTTTTTTTCTTTTAAACCAGGTTCTTATCTACGATGTTGAAATTCGCCTCAATCGCCATGCATTGGAATTTTACTCTTCTAAAGATGGATAGATATACTTCATCAAGAGAAGCTAAGAGAAAGAATCGCGCAACACTCCAACACATGGTGTCACCTTATAGCAAGGTTATTTTATTTATTTATTTAATTACAAGAGTAATAATTATTACTATTAGTATTAGTATTATTAGAATAGTTATATTTTTCAACCCTCATCATGAATTACACATCTATATAAGTCAAAGTCAAATTGTAACATATTTTAAATTACGTGAAGATGATTATATGTTGAAGGTTATCCTTTTAATACTGTATTATGTTTAATATGGTTTATGCTTTTTATTTTTTTAACTTTTTAAATAAATGTTTTTTTTAACTAAGATTGATTATGTTTAAGTTATTTACTCTTTTCGTGATTTGGGTTTTCTTCTTTTATCATTTTTTATTAAATCATATTAAAATTTTCAACCCCAGGACCTTCCCGGGGTAATCAGCTAGTTAATGTTTACTGGGAAATGATTGAAGTTGATTTCGAATTATATCTATATTAATATGTAATGTCGGTGGATTTTTCCCACCGACCCTCCAACTTTGTACCTTCGTCATATTCAGCCCCTCAACTTTGAGATTTTTTGTTTGTAGCCCTTTACTTGAAAAACCTATTTTTTATATAATATAACCCCTTAACTTTGACATTTGTCGTTTTTAGCCCATTTACTTGAAAAAACTATTATTTTACGTGTGATTTATTATATATGTATCGATTTAAATACGAGTTTGTCTACGTTTCGACTTAAACCTTTTTTTCCGTACCTTACTTGAAAAAAAAAAACTATTTTTTTGCGGGTGAATATTTTATATATGTGTCGGTAGAAACACGAGTTGGTCTACGTTTTGACTTAAGTTTTTTTCCTTTTGGAAAATTAAAGAGTTTACATCTTTCTGTACCTTACTTGAAAAAAAAAACTATTTTTTTACGTGTGAATTTTTTATATGTATCGGTATAAATACGAGTTGGTCAACGTTTCGGCTTAAACTTTTTTTTCTTTTGAAAAACGAGTAATGTCAAATATAATACGTTTTCGTACTTATTTGATGTGCCCATTTGATCCACGTTTCGAAGTAGAAAACTGTTTTTTTACGTGTGAAAAATTTATATATGTATCGGCATAAATACGAGTTGGTCTATGTTTGAACTTAAAATTTTTTTCTTTTGGAAAAATTCATGTTTACCCCTTTTCGTACCTTTACTTGGAAACAAACTATTTTTTTACGTGCGAATTCTTAAATATGTATCGGTATAAATACGATTTGGTCTACCGTTTCTACTTAATCTTTTTTTTTTCTTTTGAAAAACGAGTAATGTCAAATGTAATACGTTTTCGTACTTATAAAATGTGTGCTTACAGTTGGTCCACGTTTCGATGTAGATTTTAGATCCGAACCAAGTTAAAAGCATTGTATTTACACGTTTTAGTAATTGTCTTTTATGCATTGTGTTTTTATGAATTGTGTGTAGCGCATTTTGTTTTACACTTCATGTGTTACTGCACGGTTTAACCTGCCGCGCGCCGCCGCAACGCGCGGCGGCAAAATACTAGTTTGTTACAAAAACACAATGAATTCGATGGCGAATTCAGTAAACAATTCGTGAACAATTTGGCAGGACGTTTGTTTGTGGTTGTTCGTTTGATAAAGGAATGGACCCAAATAAAATAGGGAAGATATAACGTACAAAGCGTAGGAAGCATTCTTAGCCATTAGATTAAGACGGTGGCAAGATGGTAAGTAACAACCCTAATCATGTTTGGGTTAATCTAACCACGGGTAAATTAGGAAAAAACGTTAAAACAAATTTCAAATCGAAACAAACAGACCTAATTTGAACCCTGATTTTTCATCGTTTCAGTTCGATTACACGTTCAGAATGATTACACAAAAAAAAAAAAAACATTCGATTACAAATGAACGAAAACGAAAAAAATTAGAAAAACAGAGATTTACAATGGGACGATTAAATAATACGAAAAACATACAATTATGAATAAACGTTCGTAATAGTTGTCAAATACTTTCGATATTGTTTCAATAAGTATGATTAAACATAAAAATTAGGTTAAAAAAAGTTGCATACGAAGAAGATGAAGTTGGTGAAAACAGAGGCTTTTAAACGCACGTTCATATGTTTTAAGCGCACGTTCATATGTTTTAAACGCACGTTATACCTTTGAAAAAAATGAAAGCCACCTTTGGAAAAAATTGAAACGAACATTTAAAACAATTTAAACAGACCTTTTATATAAACATGCGTTTATATTGGAATCTATATTTCTTATAAAACTTGAGGTGTGTCTATATTTCCACCAACGTTTTATATAAACGCACCTTTTATTTAATCACTAGTCCATTAAATGACCCAATGGCCTACATTTAGTCACCTCTTGTCTCTCTCTTTCTAGAAAACAGTAGTCATCTTCAAACTAGGGGTGTTCAACGAATCGAATAACGAATTTTCGAATTATTCGAATCGAATTATTCGAATTTTTAATATTTTTACCTGAATTCGTATTCGATTCGTATTCGTTTAAAATTCAATTTATTCGATTCGTATTCGATTCGAATAAGAAACTCGAATTCGAATCGAATTCGAATAAATTCGATTTAGTTCAAATTCACCTTAAATAACAAATTGTTTTACTTTTAGTTTTAAAACTAATACAAACTCATTATTTTTAACATATAAAATACAAATCTACAAAATTGATAAACAACAATATGTCAAATACGAGAATAGTAAAAATAGTAGAGAGTATAGTTTTATAGAGTTTTGTGATATATAAGGTAAATATATAAAACATGGTTATGCTAAAAGTTATAGACACTATGGGTTCTTAGAGTTTGACCAAAATTTAGAAGTTTTTTTTCCAATGTGTATACTTGTGTATATAATAATGTGTATATGTGTATATATATTTAAAAAAATATACATGTACAATTTTTTATTCGAATTTCGAATCGAATCGAATTTAAAATCATAAATTCGTATTCGATTCGTATTCGATTTACTGGATTCGAATTCGAATCGAATCGAATTCGAATCGAATCGAATTCGAATTCTTAATAATCGAATCGAATTCTTGGTAATCGAATCGAACTAAATCGAATTTCGAATTTTTCGAATTCGAATCGAATTCTGAACACCCCTACTTCAAACCATATCTTTTCTCTTTTTTCTCTCTCTAAAAAACACAGTCATAGCCATCTTCAAAACATATATTCTCTCTTCTTTCTCCCATGATTAAATGATACCTTTTCCTCCTTGACATATGTCATGAGATCTACATTATCAAAACAGTGGATGTGAACTTTTGAAGCACCCTTCTTATCTTGCAACTTTTGAAGGTTTCTTTTGTGGCGTTTCCCTTTATTATGCTCGTCAAGGACTTCATTGGTGGTGCAGTCAATCCTACACACTAAATGATACCTTGACCTATGTCATGAGATCTACATTATCAAAACAGGGGATGTGAACTTGTGATTTCTATGCTTCTTACACGAAGCACAATTAAACGCACCTTTTATATAAACGTGCGTCTATATTTCCACCCAGATCAGTCACAAATTATGTCAACCTCTAATTAAACGCACCTTTTATATAAACGTGCGTCTATATTTCCACCCAGTTCAGTCACAAAATATGTCAACCTCCCTCGAGCCGTCTCTCTGTGTGAGTCATGGAAACCGAGGTTTTTGCACTTCTAATATTGTTATCCCCTTTAAACACGTTCCTTAATTGAGTCGACTAATTTCATGGTTGTTTTGATGTATATCCAGTCACTTGGAACCAAGGACGAAGGTTAAGAAGGGTCAGGGGTGGCCCTGGCCCCCCCTGTTTTCTGGCGCAGTGGTAGAAATTTGCGATTTTCATAGGTAAATTGAGTCCGGGTTGAGTCCGGCCCCCACCGATTTGCCACTACCAATCGAAAAAAATTGAGTTCGGCCCCCACCGTTTCGCAAACCAAGCTTCGCCACTGTATGGAACCATTCCCCACACACGGTCCAAATCTATCGAAGGAATGACAACAATTGAGCTAACAGGCACAGACAGAGTTGGCCTTTTGTCTGAGGTTTTTGAGCAGAGGTGGTTGGTGGTAAAAATTATTGTAGGAAGGAGGGTATGGAAGGTGTTAATGTTGAGTGGTGATGACCAGTTGATGTGGTTACGATTAGAACTAGGGTTTGGGGATAGAGGAAAGCTGAGAGGTTTGTGGGGTGTGGGTTTTGTTTTGACGAAACTCGGTGGAGATACGGGTGTCTTTAAGATGATTCACCGGAAGGGGAGGAGTGGGAGGAGATGACAGTGGCGAAACGGTTGGAGTAAAAAATGTCTAATATGCCCATTGAGTTGACTGTAATTGAGTTTAGTTGGGTTAACCATAGTTGACAGGTGGCAAATTCTCATTGCTTCTTATCCTTTTCACGTTAAGGATGCTTTGTATCTTATACTTAATTTCTCAACAAAATATTTCGTTCATTTAGTTAATCAAACGAAGATGAACAGAGGCCAACTTCATTCATTTATGTTTATAAATGTTCATTAACGTGTTTTTTATGTTCGTCAAGGTTTTTATTTTTTATCTTTAATTTAATTACTTCAAAATTTCTGAAATAGATTATTTCATAAAGAGTAGTGTATTAAATATTAGTATTACTTCACTTATTTTGATTAAATGTAATTTTTTATTTTATTTTTTTGGATTAAAGAAAATTTTGAATTGACTAAGGGTGGTGAATTCAATGTGGACTTCAACTTTAATTTGAAAGTTTTATGTTTTTTAGACATTGTTTTATGGTTATTATATGTTTATGATTTTGTCAAGTATGTTTGGATAATTGAGCTACAGTATTTTGGGTGATTCTACATAATGTTGTGATAAAGGATGCCGATATTATTCGATATATGTCCGTTTATGTTCGCTTGTGTTCAGGAATGCTTGTTTGTGTTCGTTTGCATACTGAAGGGATAGGGAGCCTAATCTGAAAGGCGTCCCTATCCCCGAACAACAGCAACCCCACGCCGGATAATGGCGCGGGAACACACTCGCGCGAAGACAAGCAATCAGCATGTCTCGCGCGCCAAAGCATACGATAAACAACATACAGCACCTGATACGCGCGTCCTACCACGCGCGGAATCTTCCCTTGGCACCTCTCATATGAAGTACAAGGAACGGCAGAAGGAAGATTCATAAAGATCCATGTCAGAGTACATACCAGCTGGAGAAGGACATGTGGCAGATAGTACAAAAGGTGAACGGCTACACTGTACATGCTGTCGTGAATAGTGACCATCAGGCATTACCTCGCCAACTGTCAGAAGTCACATCAGCCAGCAGGATAGCCTGGGCACTGTAGCAAGTACGATGTTACTGTGCACCACCAGAAGCCCGCCACGTGTCAGGCTACTACAACGACCACACTATAGCATGACGACATCAACAGTAACAGGTCCTTTCCCGCCATTATCAGAAGAACCATGGGCTTGGGCCTCAGCTGGGCCCAAGCTGGTGGCGTCGTCCGTGGGCCGCCCCATGCAGCCCACCGTGATCTCTATAAATAAGATCACATGCAATTCTTGTAGATTCATTCAGAAATAACCACAACTACTATACTCATTGTAATCTTCTTATCATCAATAATATTCCGGTGTACTTACAGTGGACGTAGGTCATTAACGACCGAACCACTTAACTCTCGTGTTCTCACACACTTCGCATACACTCACTTACATTAACTCTCACACGGGTCACCATTACGGTTTGGGTAAAGGATTACTCTGACAGTAACATAGGTATTAACCCCCCGGTGATTAGTCCTAATCTCCGGGATACTTATTGTTTCTTCATTGGCGCTATCCAACGGTTAGAACAGCTCTTTTTCACTCATCTTTTAACCCACCCATGGCTGAACCCAACCCCAACACCTCCGGCGTACACCGAACCGGAGAGGAGGACCTCCAGCAGACGGAGAACCAAACCACACCAAACACCGTCGTCAAACAAACGACTTCGCGGCTTGACAGGTCAGCTGTCGAGATCCGTGACGTCGAGTCAGACGACGACAGCCAAGATCTCGCCGAGGAAGACCCGGACCAATGGCTTCTCCGTCAAAATGCCAAAAGTGCTGCAATCTACCAGCGGAAGCTCTTACAACAAGCCAAGAAGAAGGGCAAGACACTTGCCTTTGACACACCGGCAAAAGCAAAGTACAAGAAAAAAGACATGGTCGAGCACGGTGATGGTCGTAGCGGGGAGCTCGGCGGAAACGTCAGAGCTCGGGGCTACGCCAAACCACGTGACGAGCCAGATGGCTACGAATCGTCAAGTAGCGACTCAGGCTACAAAGGAAAGAAACACGCTCACACGTCGCGAGACAGTGAGGTGGATGATGACCTGGTCAAACCATTCCGACCAAAGGCTTTTGCCGAGAAATCCAAGTTTGTTACCCGCATAGCGGCTGCCAAGATCCCAAGAAAGGCCAAACTCCCAAGCAGCATCGGTAGATACGATGGCCTCCGTGACCCAGACGACCATGTGCACGACTTTGAGTGCGCAGGTATGTCTGTGGACTGGCCTGTCCAAGTGTGGTGCCACCTTTTCGCTCAAACCCTTACGGGTGCCGCCAGGGTATGGTTTGATAGCCTCCCAGCGGGAAGCGTAAAGGACTTTGACGACCTCACAGACAAGTTTGGCAGCCACTTCTCGCACCTGCGTAAACATAAGAAAGACAAAGCGGACATTCTGCTGTGTCGACGATACGACCGAGAAACGATTGAGGACTACATAGTCCGGTTTAACAAAGAAGCATTGCAAATAGGCTGCGGGGAAGAGCTCACACGGGCTGCGTTCATCCACAATGTGCGCAGCCCAGACCTCATGAAATGCCTCACCGGCAAGGATGGCATCCCAGAGTCCTGGGATGAGCTCATCCGCTCAGCCAAAATATATGCCTCTTCTGAAAAATCTTTCAATCAGCAACATGGTTTCCAACCACAACACCATAATAATAATACTAAACACAAAAACAAATCCGTTTGGAACCGCATCACAGGCACTACCGACGAGGGAAAATATTCTCCCGCCGGCGATGCCCGCCAAATCATCAGCTCCAAACAAACGCGGGACCAACGCGGACACTCCAAGAAAAACTACGATTGGACCCCGCTAACAAAAACACCATCCCAAGTTCTGAAAACCGAGCAGGTCACCCTAAAAGAGCCTAACCCCCTAGGGAAGCGGCGATACGTGGACCGTAGCAAGTTCTGTGAATTTCACAACGACTACGGTCACCTCACGGACAACTGCTACAGCCTAAAGATGGAGATTGAAGCCGCGCTAAAATCAGGCCAGTTGGGCCACTTGGTCAAGATCGTTCACCGAGCTGGCAAAGGTAACGCTCATGAGGAAACCCAGGGCGAGGGGTCGCGGAAAAAAATCCGGGACCTCAATACTCATGCAGTCACGCTGATTCCCCGTCACCAATGCAACATGACGAGGCGAGGGAACAACAACCAACAAGGGAAACGTACCCGGGTACAACCTTTGAACGACTCTTGGAAAGAGGCTGACATCCTCATGCCAAGGGTCAGAGGCGGCGCCTCTTGCACAGCTCCACTTGTGATAACCGCCGTCTTCGGACATTACCGCACGCGGTATATGTTCCTGGATGGCGGCAGCAGCACAGACATCATGTACGATCAATGCTTCCAACAGCTTGATCGCGAAGACAAAGCAAGGCTCATTCCAGTCAACGAGCCCATCTCCGGTTTCATCCATGAAACCATCATGCCCCGCGGCATGCTCTCCTTGCCCGTAACTTGGACCGATGGCACACATGAGCGCACGGAGATATGCGACTTCATGGTCTTACCAGCCACATCAAATCATGACATACTCCTGGGAAGAGAAGGCATCGCACGCTTTAACGCCAACGCCTCCACGGCGCACGCAATGGAAGGATTCCCCACCAAAACATGTGTTGCCTTCATCCGGGGAAACAAAGACTGCCATGTCACGGATACAGCCAAACCGCCAAAAATGGTCAAAACAGATACCCGCATAGAGCCGGAAAAATGGGTACTCAACCCTAAATTTCCGGAGCAAACGGTGATCATTGGCCATGCAATCTCCGAAACCATACGCAGTCACCTGAAACAGCTCTTGATCACTAATATGGATATTTTCGCCTGGCAACCAGCAGACATGGTGGGTGTTCCGCGCGAAATAGCGGAACACAGGCTCAATGTCTATCGCTCCGCAGAACCAATAGTGCAAAAGAAACGAAGTATGGGCCCGGAGAAAACAAAGGCCAAGAATGAACAAGTCACCGAGCTGCTCAACGCGGGCATCCTCCGCCCCATCAGATACCAGACCTGGGTGGCCAATCCTGTAATGGCCGCCAAGGCAAATGGAGGATGGCGCATGTGTGTTGACTACAAAGACATCAACAAGGCGTGCCCAAAGGATTGTTATCCTCTACCGGAAATCGACTTAAAAGTGGACTCCCTCGCCCCTTACCGGTTCAAATGTTTCTTGGACGCCTACAAGGGATACCACCAGATACAGATGGCCAAAGAGGATGAAGACAAAACAGCGTTCCGCACAGAGACAGGCATCTTCTGTTACACAAAGATGCCCTTCGGTCTGAAAAACGCGGGTGCAACATATCAGCGGCTAATGGACACAGCCTTTGTGAACGAAATCGGCGTACGGCTCGAAGTGTACGTCGATGATTTGGTAATTAAAAGCAGGGAAGAAAGTGACATGCTGCGGGATATCGAGCAAACTTTTAGCCAATTGCGCAAAGTGCGCATGAAGCTGAACCCCAGTAAATGCTCATTCGGGATGGAAGAGGGGAAATTTTTGGGCGTTATAGTCACACGGGATGGTTTCCGCGCCAACCCAGACAAAGTACAAGCAATCGAAAGGATGCCATCACCGGCTTCCGTCAAAGAAGTACAAACGCTTATGGGACGACTAGTCGCCCTAAACCGCTTCTTATCCAATTACGCTTCAAAGTCATTCCCATTCGTGGATACTTTGAAGAACTGTCTGAAGAAGAGCAACTTCCGCTGGACCCCAGAGGCGGAATCAGCATTTCAGCAAATGAAACAGTGCCTAATGAATCTCCCCACACTAACAGCACCGCTCCCCAAAGAACCGCTCACGCTCTACCTTTCAGTCACCGAACGAGCAATAGGCGCGGTTCTGATGGTTGATCGTAAAGGTGTGCAAACACCAATCTACTACATCAGCCGCACACTGTTAGATGCGGAAACTCGATACACAATTATGGAAAAGCTAGTCCTCGCTCTCATCCATGCATCCCGCAGACTGCGCAGATACTTCCAAGGCCACCCGATTAATGTCCTCACGGACTATCGGATCAACGATATCCTGGCCAAACCCGAATTATCAGGAACACTAGCGAAATGGGCTATCGAGCTGGGAGAGCACACAATCAGTTACAAACCCCGACCCGCAATCAAGGGCCAAGTACTAGCAGACTTCGTCACCGAAATCCCCACTGACAAAATACAAGAATGCCTTGAAGAAGAGTCGCCCGCGCCAGCGCACGATCCGTCACAAAAATGGTCCCTATACACTGACGGGGCCTCCAACGGGGATGGCGCTGGCGCCGGGCTCCGCCTCATCAGCCCAGATAAGCACGAGTTCACATATGCCATCCGCCTAGAGTTCAAAAGCACAAACAACGAGGCGGAATACGAAGCGTTGCTGGCAGGCCTCCGCATAGCGGAAAAAATGGGGGCCAGGCACTTGGAAGCGCACGTGGACTCACTGTTAGTAGCGCGGCAGATCAACGAGACCTACGACGCAAAAGACGTTCCCCGCCTAAAATTTTGCAAGGATAAGGCGGAGTGCGTCCTACATGGCGAGAACTTGACGTAAGTTTGCAAAAGACGTTCCCCGCCCAACGCCTGTTAAGGCAAGGCGGAAAACGTCCTTAATAGCGCAAAGTTGACGTAAGCTTGCAAAAGACGTTCCCCGCCCCACGCCTGCAAGGGTAAGGCGGAGCACGTCCTTCTCAGCGCAACTTTGACGTAAAACCAGAAAAGACGTTCCCCGCGGAGTTTTCCAAGAATCTGCGCCAAAAAGCTACAACACGAGCAAATGAGCTTTCATCCGCGACCAACACATTTTGAGTCTAGCACTCCACCTCCTCATCAACGAGCAGGAGAAGTCCTAGACTAGGGGGACTTGAAGGGATAGGGAGCCTAATCTGAAAGGCGTCCCTATCCCCGAACAACAGCAACCCCACGCCGGATAATGGCGCGGGAACACACTCGCGCGAAGACAAGCAATCAGCATGTCTCGCGCGCCAAAGCATACGATAAACAACATACAGCACCTGATACGCGCGTCCTACCACGCGCGGAATCTTCCCTTGGCACCTCTCATATGAAGTACAAGGAACGGCAGAAGGAAGATTCATAAAGATCCATGTCAGAGTACATACCAGCTGGAGAAGGACATGTGGCAGATAGTACAAAAGGTGAACGGCTACACTGTACATGCTGTCGTGAATAGTGACCAGCAGGCATTACCTCGCCAACTGTCAGAAGTCACATCAGCCAGCAGGATAGCCTGGGCACTGTAGCAAGTATGATGTTACTGTGCACCACCAGAAGCCCGCCACGTGTCAGGCTACTACAACGACCACACTATAGCATGACGACATCAACAGTAACAGGTCCTTTCCCGCCATTATCAGAAGAACCATGGGCTTGGGCCTCAGCTGGGCCCAAGCTGGTGGCGTCGTCCGTGGGCCGCCCCATGCAGCCCACCGTGATCTCTATAAATAAGATCACATGCAATTCTTGTAGATTCATTCAGAAATAACCACAACTACTATACTCATTGTAATCTTCTTATCATCAATAATATTCCGGTGTACTTACAGTGGACGTAGGTCATTAACGACCGAACCACTTAACTCTCGTGTTCTCACACACTTCGCATACACTCACTTACATTAACTCTCACACGGGTCACCATTACGGTTTGGGTAAAGGATTACTCTGACAGTAACATAGGTATTAACCCCCCGGTGATTAGTCCTAATCTCCGGGATACTTATTGTTTCTTCACATACATATGTGTTCATGAGCGTTCATTTGTTTGCAATCGCTTTTGTATGTTCTTAAAATCAACAAACAAACACAAAATGTTCATTTCCTTAGGGAGCAAACACGAATGGTGTATTAAATATTAGTAAGTGTTAATGAATGTTCATTAAATTACATTCAGCGAGTGTTCATAAACAGTTCATGAACACATTATTTCCATTACAAAAGAAAACGAACAAAGTTTTTTTCGTATTCGTTCAATTTTTTTGCAACCCAAGTAATTGTGAAATATGAGTACAATTTTAAAAAAACAATTAGATGTTTTTGTTTGGTTGTATGGTAGGGAGCGTGGTGTGGATTGTGGGTGTGCGACGTGGCTTCTCGTGGTCACCGCCCCCCATGAGTGAGGATCATCACAGTCGTGGTGCTGGCCACATTCTCCACGGACCAATTTTCTTTTTCATTTTTCTTTTACCTCACCCCTCTCTCTATCTCTCTATTTATCAGTCTCTGTTCTACGAATCTAAGGGTGGTTGGGATGGTTGTTGTGGAGTTGCAAATTGGAGATGAAGGTTTGCAGTGGTTGTAGGTTTAGAGAGAAGAGATTACTTGACAGTCGATAGCCCTAAAACTCTTTGATGGTCATTGTACAGTTAAACAATCTAGATGGAAACTTACGAAATACGGCGGTCATTAATGGTAGATGTACTTATTTTTACTATTATTAAACAACTAAAAAATGTTACCATAAATTTACTTATTATTATTTTTATTTTAATTAAACAATTAAAATTATTTAATTTTAGAAAATGAATCTATAAATGATTTTAACTCTTTTATTATTCCTATAACTTTAAAAAATGAAAATATTTTTATAACAATAAAACTTCTAAAAAAATATAATCCTCTATAATTTAAACATACTGTTACTATTATAAAAATTAACATTCAAGCAATATAAAATTGAATAAACTAAGTTTCAAAATCGTAATGATTAACTTTGGTATTCGAACTTCTGTTAATATAAACTAAGTATCTCTTTAACCAAGTCTACAAAATGGAATGGTATACTTATTTTATTAAATAAACTCTGTTTTACAACATTTGTTGAATTGTCAAAACCTGTTATCAAACAACTGTTATCCAATATAATTTTCCAATTAGATATTACAATTTGGAGCATAAATAAAGTAAGTTTCAAAAACGTAATCATTAGCTTTGAACTTCGAGCCTCTATTTAGATGAACTAAGTATCTCTTTAAGAATTTACATGAAGGTTACTCAATGTAACTAATATCTTATAACAATACGTTTGATCTTTTTTATTTTAACTAAACATAAACATTAAAAATTATTTAATTTTACAAAATGAATCTATAAATCATTTAAACTCTTTTATTGTTTCTATAACTTTAAAAAATGAAAATACATTTTATAACAATAAAACTTCTAAAAAATATCATCATCTATAAAATGTGTAATTGTAGTGTTTATTCACGATATATTATGTTTAAAATTAATAATATTCTCATGACACACTTTTTTTAAGCAATAACATAAACTTTATTCATTGTAACTAATGCCAACTAACACATTTACAATATCAACTACAAACAAAATACAGATTGTAAGAACCTTCCTTTAGACAGGCTCAAGATGTGGTTGTCATACAAATAATATTTTTCTTTTATTGTAAGAATCTTCTAAGAAAACCAATTCTAATTTCATTACCAATGGATTGTTGGTAATACAATTTTCTTTTTGCAAGAACTTTGGAGAAGACTAGTGGTAGGACATTTGAAGGAAATATCATTATGTTATAGATATCGAGAGTTTGTTTCTTTTTTCCAATAGTTCTAGAGATATAAAATTGCAAACTGACAATACGGATTCCGTCCCCTTTAATACAGTGAATAAACATCTATACTTACTATATTATGATAATATGGTAGAAGTTTATGAGTTGTTGAAGACAAATGGAAAATCTGGTTTGGTTTGAGTTGATTCTCCTTGATAATATTCGGAAGGTGTGGGTAGGGTACGTATGAGGTTGTGAGTGATCCAGATGCGTCGACGAATTTTGGAAAATAGGATTTCCTGTATTTAAACATTTTTTAACTTGTAAGTAAAAATTTTATTAAAGTTGAAAATTTTCGGTTTTTATGAAATGTTTGAGAAAGTCAAATGTTACCCGTTAGGATTGGGTAAGCTTGAAACCTTGGAAAAATTTTACAAAATTTATTCATTGAAAGACCGTTTGTTTGTAAAGATCGTTGAGGCATCTCTTTGGGGCTCATTGTGTGCTATTTGTTTCAAGGTACAAGGTGTATACCAGGTGTACTAATCTGGAGAATAAGCTCTTCCAAAACTGGGTACTTTGTGCTCTTGTGAAAAGTCAACACAGTAAAAAAAGTTGCTAAGTCAATCGTTTTAGAGAGTAGTGTACCGGTGTGTATCATGTAGATAGGCATTTATGTATGAGTTTAGTTTTGCCAAAATGAGCTAACTAGTGGTAATGGCTATGGCTTAGGAGACTAGGCATGGTTATGATAGTGAATCAGTATAGGATAAATGATGATATATTGTGTTAGGAGTATTGTAGACACGCAAGAGGATACTAAAGGTCATAGCTTAGGAATATACTGTGACGTCGAAGTTATACACAGGATGTGGTCGAAGTTAAACACAGAGTTTAAAAATTTAAGTCGTGAGTAAAACTGTTTTAACGCAAGAGAGGTGATGCTTTAAAAAGTCACAAAGCATAAGAGCATTCATATCCTCTCCACCAAATCTCATCCATCAAATTACACTAAAAATCACTACTTCACCCTTAAATCTTCTCTCTCCTAATTAAAATAATAATACTTTTTCATACTTTTATCATTACATTTTCTCTCTCCTCACTCACAACTACTTACAAAAATATTAAAATATATATAGGGTTGAACAATAACTTTTTATATTTAGGGTGGAACAGTGCTTCCACCAAATATTTTCTCTCCCCTCCACTCACAACCACTTACACTCACCCCATATAATTTGATGGACACACTCACATATATTTGGTGGATGGGATGTGAGTACTCTAAGCGTAGGTTTTAATGCGATAATATAGTGGACAAAAGTTTTAATAATGATGATGAAAAATCCAAAAGCGAATGATCAATGAATAATAGCATATGAAACAACAAGCGATGAAATTGAGTCTTCAAATGATAAATAAAACATAAATATCAATAACATAAAATATTGAAATTGTTTCCATAGGAAACTTTGACTAACCCAAGTATTTAAAATTTCCTAGTGACTTGTGGGACATACTTTAGCCTATAAGTGAATACTCATCCCAAGAGTTCCTGGGTAGGTATACGGGTCCCTCGTCTGATTGAGATTTATACGAAATACCATGCCTAGATAGAAAACTCAGGATACAGGCGCTCACCTTCCAAATTGCACGTGCCCCATCACTAGTCAATTCCAAAACTTTAGCGAGATTAAAAACGAGGTGTAGAAATAGATCCTTGAGATGTGGATTTCACTCCTAACTCAAAGATGTATTTCAAAATTGAAAACTACGGTGGGGTGAAACTAGTCACCAAGATACGGATATCACTCCCAGCTTAGTGGTTAAGTTTCTTGTTGGAGGAAATACTCTTTGAGGTGTGGATAACACTCCTATCCCAAAAGATATATTCCAAATATGTATAACATATAGAGGAGTGAAACTAATCACCAAGGTATGGATGCCACTCCTAACTTGGTGATATCGTTTCGTTTGTGAAATACGAGTGTCTTCTTCTCCAAGCAAAATACCAAAAGAATAACGAGAAAGAATCATAAAGAAAATATCTTGAAAGAAAATATAAGAATAAAGAGAAATATACACGAGAGGACTCGTGAATGTAAGCTAAAAGGCATTATAATATCCTAATTCCCTATAACCATGGCTTTGATACCAATCTGTAACACCCCGACCGATGGCGAAATCATCGAGGTGTCACGTAGTGACGATTGCTCAATAGCTCAAGGACTAAAAGTGTAAATATTGATATATTGATTAAGTAGTTTATTACATTGAAAGAAAGTACAAGATACAATAATTCTAAAGTGACAACTAAAACTGAAATACAATGAATCCAAAATCTAAGTAAAATTTCAAAAAGCTTAAAAGTCATCTCATAAATAACCTGAAATATGTACGAAAATAGTATATGTCAATACAAAAATTTATTGGTGAGCATACCCTGTTTTGAATACATATAGTAGGAAAAGTGTTTTGCAATTTATGTGCTATGATATTTGCAATATGTAAAAGGGTCAAAATCAAGCCTAACAGCGTCCAACAAGCATTCAATTATCGATCATAAAAACCCTAACAATGACCAAGGACTCAATTCGTTCACATAAGTCAATCAAGGGACATAAATCGTAGTACTACTCATTGTTATGTTCGGCGCATAATGGTTAATGATTTTGACACGCGTTCATACAATTCACATAAGCATTTCATAAAGCACATCGCGTTATAAAGAATATACATAAGTTTAATAATAATGGTACACAATTCACCCCAAAAGAGTAAAACAGTAAAAGGGGGTTAGATATACTCACAGTTTTGCTAAGTGGTAAATCCAACAAAGTTCGTCACAAAAAGGCTTGGGAATTCCGAAGAACTCAACCTATATGTATAAGAATACTAATGAGGAAAGTGACTTTAAAAGTCTAAGGCATCTAAAATCTAAGGCATTAGGGTTTGCTAGGCTTTTGTAGGGAAGATAAAGTTTTATGATAACTCTAATTTAATAATAATTTTGAATAAAATATATCATCATTTAAGATCAAATATGTGACTAAGAAAATATAACCACTTATGTTTTCCACACTTAGAAATATTTCTAGTTTATATAAAAAATATTCATAAAACATATTTTATAATTTATATTTAGTTAAATGGGTAGAGATAACGTACAAAGTAACCTTAATGAGAGAAGCGTAGGAAGCAATCTAAGCCATTAGATTAACAAGATGTCTGGATGGTGATTAAAAACCCTAATCATACTTGGGTCAATCTAACCAAGGGTAAATTAGGAAAAAACGTTTAAATTTTTTTCAAATCATAATAGCATAATCAAAATAACAAAAATCAAAACATAATTTTTCATCGATTAAACCAATCTGAATGATTACACAATCAAAATACAGAAAAACAAACATCGAATACATTATCAGTAATTGAAAATAAAAAATAAGAAAAACAGAGTTATACAATAAATCAGTCGAAAATCATATGAATCAACATTAAAAACGAACGTATTATTTGACAGAAGCACTCGATTTTGATTCTAGAAGAAGAATTAAAGATAAAAATGGGTTATAAAAAAGTTGCAGGCGAAGAAGAAGATGTAACTGATAACTGGGATATTTAAACGCACTAACATAAAATTAAACGCACCAACAAAAAAAAATTAAAAGGATTTTTATCTTTAGACGCGCCAACATAATAATTTTGGACGCACCCTTAAATTGTTTGGACACAACATTAATAATTTTGGACGCACCTTTGATATGAACAACAAACATTGGAAGCCGAGAGGCCAATTTAAGTTTGGAAGCACCATTAATTTTACCCAATTTAAGTTTGGACGCACCCTTAACAATTTTGGGTGCACCCTTAAATTTTTTAGACGCACCATTAAGTTTACCCACATTAAGTTGGGATGTTATCCTAATCCTGCAATGATGCATCCATACCTTTCTTTATATGGATTAACTAAACCACCTGATGGCCCAAGGCGACATGGTGTTGATGAACAATGGCGGCCACCTTCAAAACAACTGGGCACTGACAGTCAATGTTTATCAGCTTGAAAATGTCATCCTCTTCTTTAAACGCACCTTTCTTTTCTATGTTATCTCATGTATGTAATTCCTCTTCTTCACCATACCGTCGGCCAACAATAAAGGTTGCAAGCAATTTCCCTGAAATGTCATCATCTGAATTGGCACTGCCATTATTAGAGACCTCAATCCCAAGGAGATTTGAAAGAGAGTCGGCATTTCCATCATCATTTACAGTTGAAAACATCTGATGATTCTGTCCTCATTCACAGAAGGTATAAAACGCACTTTATATTTTGTGAATGCGTTTTAATGTTTATATGAATCCTCTTTGACGCACTCTATATTTTAACTGGTAGTTGGCATTTCGTTTTGGGGTTTTTGAATCTTTGATCTAAAACGATGGCTCCGGCATCGACAATAGACGTGGCAGCGAAACTGATTATTAATCCCATACCTCACACAGGTTGTACCGTATTATGCAAAACCCACTTTAATAACATTGAGGAAAAAGAAAGGGATGGTGGTTGTGGGTGTGGAGGTTGACGGGAATGGTGGTGATGGGTAGTTGCAGTGGTAATTGTGAAAGTGGGAGGGTGTGTGTCGGGCGGTTCTGTTCAAAGCTGGAGGTTGCAAAGGTGAAAGAATAGTGGTGTCTGGGCGGAGTTTTAATAGGATAATCGTGGTTTAATCGTGATTAGGTTAAATTGACAGGTGGCAAGTTCCAACAGCTTTCTACACTTTTTATGTTAAGCATACTATGTATCCTATACTTTCTCTAATTAAATAACTTATTATGGCTAATTAAATACAAATAAGCTAGAAATACAAGATATGGTCCAAAAATAATATTCTTATGAAATATGATTATTTTCTGATGTAAATTAGTGAAAATAATTTTTCATAATTTTTCTCAAATTATTTGTATTTAAAACAGATTTAATGAATTTAAATAGTATTTTAATGATCAAAATGGTAAAAACAACAAAAATAACTATTTTCTGAGAAAATAAATTTTATTAAAATAGACGTAAATTCTCAGAAATTTTGACGTAAAGACTAATGATGTCCTGAAAAACTTACTCTAAACGTCTCGCTATGATCAAAGCGAGACGATTTGAAAGAGGTATTAAAATAGAAGTCAGGGAAGTTTAATTAGGAGGGTTTTAAAATTAAGAGTATATTCCTCTTTGAGTCTCTGAGTTTTCTTAATTTTAACTACTTAAGTCCAACATTTTCAATTTTAACATTCTGAGTGCCTAAGTTTTAACTTTGTAACCCTTTGAGTCCAATTTTCTAACTCTGTTAGATTTTTTTTGTTAATATTTATGAAATGACCAAAATACCCTTACCATTAAAAATAAACAATTATTAAATACTATACTTTATTATATTATAATATATACACACAGATCTCACCTCTCTCTCTCTCTCACTTCTCTCTTTCTCTCTAAGTACCAAATCCACCACCACCATACATCTTCAGCAACCACCACGACCACCATCAACACAACCACCACTCGACATCACCTCACCTGTATATACAATTACACATTAAAATCAACATCTAATCATTATAATTACAAATAAATTAAGGGATTTATTCTTTAGGTTTAGAGAGATGAATACCAGCTGGATAAGATGATGTTTTCTCCCAATGCGTTTACCTTGAGTGTTTCACCAAAACATCCAGCAGCAGAGCCCACCACCCGTTGAAACAATTGCAACGATTGTGTCCACATTTAGGCTTCTCAGGAGCAGAACCACCACCTGCTACAATCCCAAGATAAATACCCAACCCTACCCTTCTTCCCAGCTGATCGAACACGCAAAACACACCCACACCCGATTCGTATACACAGAGAGTACCGAGAGAGGAAGATACAAATCAGGGATCTAGAGAGAGATAACAGATAAGAGAGAGAAAGAGACGTAAAGAGAGAAAGGGACGCGGGAGAGAGAGGAGACGGTAGAGAGAGATTGAGATGGAGGAAAGGAAGCGGCGACGGTTCTGTTGAGGGTTTCGATGATGTTTTCTTGACGACGATAGATCTGTAGTCGACGGAGACATTTTAGGGAAGAACATGGTGGCGGATGCACCCAGATCTAAGGGTTTCGATGATCTGTAGTCGACGGTTCTATTGTAGGTCACAAAGGTGAAGGATTGTGGTGGTGGTGAGGCAATGGTGGAGGTGGAGGTGGAGGTGCAGGTGTGTTTGTGTGTGTGTGAGAGAGAGAGAGAGTGTGAGAAAGCTATGTGTGTGTGTATATATACTTATTTATATATTATTAAAAACTTCATGCATTAAAGACTTGTACCTTATACATTATGCATTAGAAAGTTGTACCTAGGTGTTAAATGACTGAAATACCCCTATACTTAACTGACTTGATTAACGTTGTTAGAAAATTAGACTCAAAGGGTTACAAAATTAAAACTTAGGCACTCAGAATGTTAAAAATGAAAATGTTAAATTCAAGTAGTTAAAATAAAAAAAACTCAGGGATTAAAAAAGAATTTACTCTAAAATTAATAAGATGGTCATCTCTAGTATGAGAATATTACATGGAATGTTTAAGGTAGCGTTTGGTATGATGGAATGGAAGGGGGAATGGAATGAACCATTACGAGGTAATGAAAAATAGTGTGTTTGGTTGGTCAAAGGAATGGAATCACTCATTCCACAAGGCATTCCATTCCCTCAAAACCATTCCATCCACCCCCCATGTTTTTTTTTCATTCCATCCATCATTCACCTTTTACTAACAACACCAAAACCTACCACCCCCACCCACCACCACCATCACCACCCACCACCCACCACCGCCTTCACTACCCACCACCGTCGCCCACCACCGCTGCCGCCACCACCCACCACCGCCGTCACCACTTACCATTGTCATCGTCGTTGCCGCCACCAACCACCGCCACCACCCGCCACCACCCGCTACCACCCACCGCCGCCGCCATCCAACACCACCTACCGCCGCCGCCATCCAACACCACCCAACGCCGCCCACCACCGTCACCCACCCACCACCGCCTCCACCACCTGCCACCGTTACTCACCACAATTTTCTTTACCCACCACTACCACTGCCACCCACCACCACCACACACTACCACCAACCACCACCCACCACCGTCATCACCACTTACCAGCCTCATCGTCGTTGCCGCCACCAACCACCACCGCCACCATCCAACACCACTCAACGCCGCCCACCACCGTCACCCACCCACCGCCACCTCCACCACCTGCCCCCGTTACCATAATTTTCTTTACCCACCACTACCCCCCGCCACCCACCACCACCACACACCGCCACCACCGCCACCACCGCCACTACTCACCATCGTCGCCAACCCACCATCATGACCGTCCACCTCCACCTTCTACCGTCGCTACCACCGCCGCCGCCACCCATCACCGCCGCTATAGCCACATATCACCACCCACTATCACTGCCACCGACCACCACGACCACTCACCTCTGATTTTATTCATTCGTCTTTTCCTGCCTATCTAACAACACAAAGTAATGTTTTGTTTCATTCCCACATGGCAACCAAACAAGACATGGAATGGTAATGATCCATTCCATTACCTTGTCCATTCCATTACCTCGTCCATTCCATTCCTCCTCCATTCCATTACCTCATACCAAACAGACCCTAAGCGTTTGAGGCTAAGTATGGGGTAGAAAATGAAACATGGGTCCATTAGTACAAGCAAAAGGAAACTGCCACGTGTACTAAAGGGGTGGTGAGGCAGGCCAACAACTGCAGAAACGGAAGCGGCGACGTGGGCCCCACTAGCCTTCCATTGTACCGCCTCTCACCCACGATCTCTGCATCAGAAACGACCGTACAACCATAACCCAGTCTTGTGGGTCCCATACCACTAGCTCTGTCCATCTCCCCTCTCTCGTTACTTTTAATTTTGATGTAACAAAAAATTTTATTTATGGATTGTAGCCTTATAAAATGTTACGACACTTATCTTAAATGAACGTAGGATACGTGGAATCTACTACCATGATATTTCTATAATTGCATAGCGTGATTAATTGTATATCGGTTTTATAGGTGTGTCATTAATAAACATCATTTAGTTATGCTTTAACCCAACGGCGGATCTAGAAATAAATTTCAGTAGCAACGTTTTTCATTTTTTTCATTTTAGTAGCAACGTTTTCCAAATTTCGTACAACAAAACCAAATTTTCCACTAATTTTTCGCTACGCGCGTGAAGTTCAGCAGCAACGTACGCGGCACCTAGCTCTATGCTAGGTCCGCCCCTGCTTTAGCCCAGCTGTTTGAGGTGGGAAAGTTTATCTTGTTGGAGTATGGCTGCAAACGAACTGAACTTTCAGCAAACAGTTCATGAACCGTTTGGCGGGATATTCGTTTAGTTAAACGAACGAACATGAACAGAGGTCGCGTTCGTTCGTTAATGTTTGTGAACGTTCGGTAACGTGTTCGTTTGTGTTCGATAATTTATTAGGTTTTTTTTTTAATTTTTATAATTTTTTAATATTCTTTTATTTTTATGTATTTTACCCAAATAAATAATATATGTAAGGTAAGTATATGACTATACTAGCTGATTACCCCATTAGTGTCCCGGGGTTAAAAAATCTAATATGACTTAATAAAAAAAAATAAAAGAAGTAAACAGTCTCAACCACTTTTAATGCTAAATAAAGTTGTTCTAATGTTTATACTACGAAAAAGGGCTCTCATGCTGCGTTCCCAACAGATTAAAAAAATCTCAACCTCTTTTAATGCTAAGCATATCGTTATAGCACATGGACATGGGCAATTCATATATGTAATAGTAGGTTTAAAAACATATATACTATCATAACATGATTGATACTTGCCTATATATGATTAATAAATCATCTAAACACATGTGTTTTTTTTCTGCATGAACAAAAACTCACTAAAAAAAAACTTTTTTTTTTTCATTTTTTGTATATATCACTATGTGCTCGTTAAAAAGATAAAAAAGCGACCGTTAATTTGGTGTAAAAATTTTTTTCAAAAAAATGTCATACATAAAAGTTACAAACGTTTAAAAATTGTGAGTGGAAAATAAGGAAAAAATAAAGATAAAAATGATAATTAAAATATTTGAAATTTTAAAATAATAACTAACATTTAAAAATGTGAGAGGAAAATAAGAAAAATATATTAATTAACATATTTGAAATTTTAAGTTAATATATATATAGATTTTATTTAAAAAAAGAAAATAAAAATTTTAAAAATTTATCTTTTATTTAAAATAATAAATTCAATACTATCACCTCAAAGTCCCACATGACACATTCAATGGGGGTTGAGGTCTCCATTTAATGTCACCTAATAGAAATTCAATTCTTTTGTTATAAGTTATAAGATTAATAAACCTACTTATTGTATCCATGCTTATTATATGTTATCACATTCCAGCGTAGATGCCCTCCACCTCCAACGCCATTCTTTATCCACCTACGATAAGAACTTAGTTTTTTAGACACTACTTAATTATGTTTACTAATATTATGTTAAATACTAAGTATGTTTGGAAAATTATGTTATATATTGGGTGGATCTAGCTAATGTCTTAATTATGTGAATTCGATTTTATTCAAAAGTTATGTGTCTGTTTATGTTTGTTTCGCATGAACACCTCTTTGCGTTCGTTTGTGTTCATGAACATTTGTTTGTGTTCATTAATGTTCGTTTGTGTTCGTGTACGTTCATGAACAAAATTAACAAACGAACACGAACACAAATGTTTTCTTAACAAACAAACACGAACAAGAAATCTCGTTCAGTAAGTGTTCATGAACTGTTCGCGAACACATAATTTCCTTAACAAACGAACACGAACAAGGCCTTGTTCATGTTCGTTCGGTTCGTTTGCAGCTCTACCTTGGAGGGTTCCTGCCCGGGTTTGGTCTCAGATTCGAATCTCACGCTCCACCGAAAAAATAACTTCTTGGGTTTGAAAGGGGAAACCCGTGTGGTGCTATGAGATTCGATTATGGGCAGTGGTCGCTTTGCAATATAGGATTTACAACTGAAACACTACTCTAAAAATAAAAAAGTTATGCTTGGATTGGTTTCAAGTGTAATGTGGAATATTATGAATTTTTTTTTCTCGAATTTTAATTTTAGCGGTGCTTAATCGCACCCCCTTTCCGGGGAGCTCACTACCCACTCCGGGTAGACTGTGTTGTCTTAACAGAATTCACACTGACATCAAAGTTTGGCTTTACATACGCTGAAAAAGCCCCAAAGAGACCAGCCGCACGCAAGAGTCGTGCAAGTTGCTCCTAATTAGAGTCGAATCTAGGTCTGTTAGTAAAACCAAGATGTTTTAACCATGTTACCATGACACATATTATGAACTTATGAAGTGACTAGTCTATAGGGGTAGGAGTTGAGAGTATCTGTCCTAAATCCTAATGGTCTGCACCGTTGATCCTAATTAGCTATACTTTTCGTACTTTTTAGATTACTTTTTGGACAACAGTTGAATAAAACATAAGATTATTTGGTGTGCCCCCTTTTCCCCCAACTCCCTCAACTGTCACATCAGCGTCATATCATTTCCTCTATTTTCTCCTCCAAACTTTGGAAATGGTTTCCCCCAACTCCTCCATTCCCCCTTTCTTTTTTTATTCTTTTTCCTTTTTATTTAATTATATAATTTATATTTCATAATTATTTTTTATTAAAATAAAATAAAAAACGTAAAAAAAAACGTCAAAATTTATAAAAACCGAAATTTCATAAAATTAAAAAAATACAAACTAAAGTCACAAAATAATAAAAATTACAAAGTAAAGTTCATTAAAAAAAAACTACTCGTCATTGTTGTCGACACGAAAATTATTCCAAATGTGATCAACGAGATCCGAAACAAGGTTTCCATTCATAGTAGTATCGCGTAACGCCCACGTGTTTGATTCTTGTTGTCCCTCGTCAACTGGCTCGAGCACTTCTTCAACCTCATTCGGATCGTAAACGCATATCGCACGACCTTCGTCTTCAATTATCATGTTATGAAGTATCAAACACGCGTACATAATGTATCTCAATCTTTGTGGATGGAATGCACGTGCTGGTCGTTCTATTATATGCCACTTCGCCTTGATCACACCATATAATCGTTCGACGTCTTTCCTTGCTGCTTCTTGGCACTTCGCAAACTTTTTCCTTTTGTCATCTGAAGAATTCAATATTGTCTTCACAATAGACGCCCAGCTTGGGTATATGCCATCACATAAATAATACACATGCTTATATTTTACGCCATTGAGCCAAAAAGAATCATCAGGGCCGGTGCCTCTAATCATGAGGTCAAAAATATGAGATCTTGCAAGAACATTTAAGTCGTTACACGAACCTGCAACGCCAAAAAAGCATGCCAAATCCAAAGATCTTGTGAGCAAGCGGTTTCAAGAATAAGTGATGGTTCTCCTACGTCACCCCGAGTAAATTGACCTTTCCATGCGGTGGGGCAATTACGCCATGGCCAATGCGTACAATCAAGACTTCCTAGCATGCCAGGAAAGCCGTGTTTCTCTGCATGGTGCGCGTAGAGCTTTTCGATGTCGCTTTTTCTTGGCGTACACATATAAACCTTGCTATATAACTTCACGACATCTTCGCAAAACTGGTACAAACATTCCCGACTCATTCTATCAGACATCCTTAAATACTCATCCCATGAATCACTCGCAGTGCCGTATGCTAATTGACGAATTACAGACGTGCATTTTTGTAGGGTCGTAAAACCCCGTTTCCCTCTACCATCGTATCGTAGTGTAAAAAATTCATCGTAATTAGCTAAATCATCGGCAATTCGTTCGAACAATCTTCTACTCATTCGGAAACGACGCTTAAACTGTTCGTCAGTGTAAACACAGTTTTCGTCAAAATAGTCGGCCACCAAACGTTCATGTGCACCTTTAAAAAATATAAAACATATTAAAAAAAATAAAACATTTTAACAAAAAAAATAAAACATTTTCACAAAAAAAATAAAACATACCCTCACGATCTCTATCAAGCGCCGCGCTCCGTATCAATGGTACCGAAGACGCTTCACTATCGCTTTCGTCTTCCAACTCGGCTAGAATTTTTGCCGTTTCCATCATTGCACCAACGTAAAAGTTTATCACGTTTTGTTCCTCCTCCTCCGACGAACTCATGTTAACAAATTGGATTTTTATAAATTTGGTGGATGAAAATATGGTTGTGTGTAAAAATTATGGTTGTGTTTAAAAAATAAGATGTAAAAAAGTAGGGGATGGAAGAATATATTTATAGGTAAAAGGTTGAATTTTTTTTTTATTCAAACGGCTATATTCAAGGATGGGCCCACTCAAACGTTAAAAAAATCAGCCAATGGCTGGCCTCGGTACCAACGGGAAAATTACCCCGTTTTCCCCGAAAAAAATCGGGGGGGGGGGGGGGGGGGGGGGCGGGGTTCCAAAACGGGGCCGATGCCACGTATGCTCCCCGATGTAGTTCCCCCATTGCACACCAAATAGTCTAAGGATACCATGTCAAGAGAGTTACAAAAGAGAGCAGAGTGTGACGTGTGATGTGCGAGGTGATCATGCCAACATGTTTCGATGATCTTTTGGTCAAGTTGATGAGTAAAATGGTGTTTGTTTTGCTCACAATATATGTATTGATTTCCTCAAGTAGTTTTTCTTTCCTAAGGACGTTTAGTTTATCTACTATATTACACAGTTGATTCATATTTGTACATACTTCCTAAGGACGTTTAGTTTATCTACTACCTTACTCTATTGCAAGTCATATTTGTACCTTGTCAAAAGTGCTCCTAGGCTCGAGGCACACCAAGTGCGCTTCGTCCTTTGAGGCGTGCGCCTAGGCAATGAGGCACGCTATCAGGGCTGTTTTCAAGCTGATTTTCGGTCAAATTCAGGCTAAAAGTTGCATAAACCTCTAAAACATTTTAAAGGAGTCATGAACAAGTCATAAACAACCCTAAAACATCCTAAAGTGACCATAAACAAGCTTAAAACATCTCTAAAATCCCTAAAAATGTATTTTATACTATGCACCTAATTATAAAAAGCCATCGTTTTTTATGCGCCTTGTGCCTAGGCTCCGGGCTCGGCATGTGCGCCTTAAGTGCGCCTAGGCGCTTTGACAACTATGATTTGTACAAACTTCCTAGAACGTTTAGTTGATCTACTACATTATGCTGTTATAACTCATATTTGTACCTACTTCACGGACGTTTACTATGATTCAAACACACGAGTTACGAGTACGTATATGTGTTAACTTTACAACTTATGTATAATCCATGGTAGTGTACTCTGATCAAACATAAAAACGAGTAAGGTGGATTCCCAGCCAGAATTTCAACATATAAACAATCTCATACTCTTTAAGAATCATGATGTTTTTTTATGATTATTCAACCCCAAGGGGATAGAGGTTTGATTTTAATAGATTAGGTTTAGGACAAAAGATCAAATACAAACAAAATTATCGTGCGAACAGTACGAATTGAAGGGAACAAAAAAAAAGTGGCGGTGGCATTTTCGTAAATAATGACCACCACTCTTGTTGTATAATTACTCTAGTTTATATAATTACTCTAGAGTAATTACCCTAGAGTAATTATATAATTACTCTAGTTATATAACTACGCTATATAATTACTTTAGAGTAATTTTATAATTACTCTAGTTATATAATTACGCTAGAGTAATTACGCTAGTTATATAACTAGAGTAATTATATAATTACTCTAGTTATATAAAGTTTTCAATATTTACAAAAATGCCACCGCGTGTTTTTTACTTCAGTTCGTACTGTTCGTAGGATAAAACCTATTTGTACGTGAACTTTACTCTTAGTCTTAGGTTTAGTGTTTAGAAATGGGTGATGACACAATTTTTTATTAGTTTACGTGCTATCTTAATGTAATTTGTAATGATAATAATATGGTTTATTTCCATAAAATTTTTTTAAGATCTCACCTTGAATGACTTTTTCCAAATTCATAACCACCACAAAACAACATACATATACTTCTCTCACAAAACATCCAGTCTTATTCAAAACAACATACATAAAACATCTATATCTACGTATGTAATAATTTGGTGATCTCACATGCAAGTGGGTGAGTATTCACATAACGGGACCCATGTACAGCCCCCACCCACCCGACCCGTATATCCATCCAATAACCTCTAAGCTGCACACCATACCCTAGGCAAAAGCAAAAAAGAGCAGAAATCCCGTTGCTCCCCACATTCTCCTGTACGCGCGTGTCCCCCACTCTCCCATCACACCTTTCCTATTTTTTTTTTTATTTATACCCCCAACACTTCACACTCCTCTCTTCATTAAATATCTCTGCTACTCTCCTTAATTTCTCCTCTCTCTCTCTCTCTCTCTCTCTCTCTCTCTCTCTCTCTTTAAAACCCCACCAATATTTGCAGATAGACAAATAGTTGTGTTGTTTTTTAATTCCAACAGTGTGAAAAATTGATTCGATGGAGCAACGATTAACCGATGGAGAGTTTTGGTTACCCACTGAGTTCCTTAACGACGAAGATATTATGAAACCCAACAACAAGGTTGCATCTGGGTTTTATGGTTTTACATCGTACGGACAGAACTCCAACATGAGTTCTCCTGTCGAGTCTGTTGTTGGCTCAACTGAGACCGAGAGTGACGAAGATGATTATTATAATAACCTCAACGGTTTAACCTTAAAGTTCGCTAACACCACTCTTCATGAAGAGTTTTGGAAACCAGACACTAATTTCCACTTTGAGAATAATAATCAGTCTAAGGTATCGTTTTCACCTTTTTTTGGGTTTTTTCTTTTGTATCTAATTTTAACTTTGATAATAATAATAATAATAATAATAATAATAATAATAATAATAATGATGATGATGATGATGATTTTATGCTTTAACTAATTTGGGATTTGTTGGTTTGGAAATAGGCGACAAGGGTGATGGCTGGTTCTCCTCAGTCTACGCTTTGTGGGTGCAAAAATGAGTCAAGCAGGGGAAGCCCTAAGTGTTCTTCGCCGCCGTACACGGCGGCGGAGGCTCACCGGAATCAAACGTCTAGAGATCTTATCTATGCTGCTGCTGGTGAACTTGCTAGGATGAGGATGGTTGAAGAAGCTGCTTCAAGATACTATAATAATAATCTCAACAAAAAGTATCAACAGTATAAAGTAGAAACAGAAATCTCTGATCTCCATTATCAACAACTTCAAGTAGCTCAAGTATATATATCTTTCATATGATCTAATATTAAGAAAACCATTAGTTTATTTTTATTTTTGTTTTTGTTTTAACTAACTTATTATTTTTATTATTATTTTATTTTTTTAGTTTCAGAAGCTGAAACAGCAACAAATCGTAAAACAGCAGTATATGCAAATGATGTTACAGAGCCGAAATGGTCGGCTGGCGGCTGCAGCTTCGGCTTCATCGGCTTGGCCTACTCAACAGCCGCAGACACAACGATCATCCGGGTCGGGTATGCGGGCTGTGTTTCTTGGAAACCCTAGTACAAAACGAGAGTCCACTGGTACTGGTGTCTTTTTGCCCAGACAATCCGGAGCCCCGACTGAGCCGAGCAAAAAACGAGGTAGCTAATGTTTTAAAACTTTAATGGTTTGACCAATTGTACTTTATTTTGTTTTTTTAAACATTTGGATTTTAGTGAGCTACAAGATGACAAGATCTGACTTGGTTTGGTGTTTTATTTTATTGTTGGATGTTTACAGGTTGTTCAACTGTTTTGCTTCCGGATCGAGTCGTGCAGGCACTCAATTTAAATCTAGAGACTATGGAAGCTGAATCCAAGGTTCAATCTCGTTGCAATGGTAAAATTCAGCACCGTTATTATTATTATTATTTTGAAAATGTTTTTGTTAGATTATGTTTTAAGGTTAGTTTGTTTTTATGTTGTAGATGCGGAGCTTATGTATCAACAAAGTGTGATGCTGGAGCAAAATAGGCGAAACATTCATCGGCAACAACCTACTATGAACAATGGGGCAGAGTTAAGGCTGCCTCAAGAGTGGACGTATTAAAAGAAGAATCTAATTAGGAATTTAGGTTTAAGTATAGGATTTGATGATATATGGTATAGAGAGGATGGTTTTGAGAGAATGGGTTTCGTTTTGTTTTAGTGATGGATGTGAAACTTATTGAGTCAAATCAAAGGGATATGATAAATAAAGAAATTGTTGGTAGGGTAAAGAAGAACAACAAGAAGAATGCTATGTTTTGGGTTTAAATCCATGAATAAGGTGGTGAAAAGTTGGGATTAATATGTTTTAATGCATGTGTTTAGGATTTGGGCCATGTTTGGTTTGGTTTTGTTTTGGCTTTGAAAGAGTGTAGGGAATACGGATTCTACTCATCTATTTTGATATGGTTGGGATCGTTAACTGAAAGATTTGTTTGTGTATTTGTTTTTGTGTTTTATTGATTTTAATTATTTTATTGGATTTTTTTAAAGTGATTTAGTTGTATATCTACTTTTTTAGGATACGTGAACGAGAAGGGAGATGTGGATAAAAGCCTAAAATGTCTGATAATTAAATAATTTTACCTTTTTTATACCAACTTGTTCAAATTGTCTAATCAAAAGTGAATATTAAACTTGTAATTCACGCAAGAAATATACAACGTATAATTGAAGGGGCTTTTCTAGTTAAGACTTACTAAATAGTGATTCGACTGAAGTAGCATAAGTTTGAGGTATAAAAAAGTTGAACACTTAAACAAATTAACTGATAAGATTGTACGTTGTGATGCGCGATCGAGACTGTGCAAGCGAGTTTCTGAGCCATGCGGATCATTGGAACCACAACACTTACTCGTTAATGACTGCGCGAGCAAGCTGAAGTGAGCCGTATCACGTGAGCTAGCGAGGAGAAATCAAGTTTATTATATATATATTTTTTTCTATTTTTGTTGTATTTGTGTTGGAAGATGAAGAAGATGAGTTACACAGGTGAGGAAAAGGGAAGAAGAAGAAGATTATGGTAAAAGAAGAGTTACAGGGGAAGAAAGAAGAAGAAAAAGAGATCTCGTAAGCGAAAGATAGGGTTTTATTATTTATTTATTTTTATAAATGGGTTTAATTTTTTTATTGTAATTTTTTAAAAATTGTTATATGTAAATTATTTATTTATGTTTTATGTTTATTAATTTGGTAAAAAAAATGACCCGCTCACCTCTAGCAACAACGAGATCAAGCTACCAACCAGCCCGCGGTTGCGAGCCAGTGCCGCATCGACACCTACAAGGCACAATATTAGAGGATAGAGTCATGGCTCACCTCTAGCTACAACGGATAGTCTAAATATAAGTTAGGGGGGAGGATCATTTGTGAAGAATTTCAATTTGAGAAGAAAACGAAGAAATAACGTTAAATACTTTAACTAATTTCACATTAATTATTCAATTAATTACTTTTAAATATTTTATCTTACACACATCAAAACTTGTCCTACACATATCAAAATTCATCCTACACACGTCGAAATTATCGTATTTTTATCCTACACATATCGAAAATATCATTAGGTTTATCCTACACATGTAGAAATTCATCCTACACATACCGAAATTTATCCTTTACTATAAATTATCTTTGTTTTAAAGATATATATTTAAAAAAAAATATGATTTCATGAATTTAACTAGTTTGATGGAGGTTACAAAAACTTAAAAATTTATTTAACATTAAATACAACTATTAAATGAAAGATTTCTATTGGTTTAAATTTCTTTTTTTTTTCTTACAAGACAACTTCTTCTCATTTGAACTCTTCCATATAAGTTAATTGTAATTGTAATTGTAATACTTTTTTTTAACGGCCAATTGAAATCACTCACGAACCACTGGAGTATCATTGTGCCACCAGTGATACCACGCGATCATATTCCACCACCAAGTCACCAATTCAGAAGGAAACTCATAATTATGAGAAAACCCCCTTTTTGTGATATTCAAACCCATGACCTTATAGTCCCTGAGTCTTATCCTACCATCAAGATGTCGCTGGGCTATAATGTTTTTGGCTGTAAGTGCATGTGTAGTGGTTTATAGTTATGGGGGGTTATGGGGATTAAAATATTAAAAAGTAATAGAAGGGGGTTATGGAAAAAGAGGGTGTAGTGGGAAGGGGGGTTATGGGGGGTTATAAATGATTGGGTAATCATTGGTTAATTATTCTTTTTCTTATTTAAATAATAATATTTAATAGTTTAAATATTCCATTAAATATATAAATATTACAAATACTAAAAAAAATACAAATATTTAAAAAAAAAATATTACAAACCTAGTCTTTGTCGTCGTCTTCATCTTCATCTTCATTTTCTTATTCTTCTCCTTCTCCTTCTCCTTCTCCTTCTTCTTCTTCTTCTTCTTCTTCTTGGTTGTGATGAATCGGGTGAATCGCCCATGCTTCCTCAACCAAATCCGCCTTCAACGCGTTATGTATATCCTTGGAACTGTTTTGGAATCTCTCCTCCTGTGTCGCTTGCGTCCCTTGAACATCTTCTTCTGCTACATAGTTTGGGCATATTGCCTTTCCTTCATCTTCAAGTATCATATTATGCATTATGATACAAGCATACATGACCATCCTAATCCTTTCTTTTTCCCACACACGACAAGAATTTCTAACAAAATGCCATCGTGATTGAAGAACGCCAAAACACCTCTCAACGTCCTTTCTTGCAGACTCATGAACTATTTTAAAATATTGCCTTTTCATCTTGTGTCTGACTAAATGTTTTGACGAGCATTGAATATGTCACACCCTCAAATTTCCACGTGCGGGGTTTTACCGCGAGGCGCGTGACACACCAGGATCCAAGTCAACGGTCACAATAAACAACACTATATGATACGTAAAAATGACATAATCAAACCATTGAGTTTTCATAAATGATCCAACGCTGCGGAAGCGTAAAACTTTATTACAACGTGAAATCAAAAGTACGAAAGTCTGAAAATACTAAATGAGATGCACATGAATCCTAGACGCCGTGAGACTCCGTGCGCCTATCGACAGCTGCTACCTTAGCGACCTGAGACAAACATGCTAAATACGTCAGCAAATAATGCCGGTGAGTTCACAGGTTTTTAATGAATACCGACTCCAAATGTATACCAATTCCAAGTGAAAATCGACTCCAACTGAATACTAACTCCCAAATGAATACCCATGATCAATCCAGACCACATGCATGCAAATCATATGAATACCTGTTACTACTGCGATTGGAAAATCATTACTGGACTCGAATACTGTGAATACTGAATACGTGCCCGAATGAATACTGAATACTGAATACTGCATACTGAATACTGAATACCTAAGAGACAATATGCACCCGCCCGGCCCTCCAAGCCGTCGAGTGGGGCGGGTCAAGCCCAAATAGCGCTATCCACATTTCCCCCGTTGTGCATCCCCGCACATTCATGGTTTCCCCCGGGACTTCCAAAGATCGCATAGTAATATAATGAATACGTGAAAACATAATGAATACTCCAAACCCAATGAATTCATGAATACCAAAACATAGTTGAAACGCCTTTTTATGAAAACATAGTTGACTCACGTTTAAAGGACACAGCATGTTTTCTCCCCCGAAAATGTAAAACCAGTAAAAGAGTGGGGCCGTGAAACTCACCTTATAGTGCGTCTTCCGATAACTAGAATTCCAACACGTGTATGATAATCCCAACTAATGACAACCTATCAATGAGTTTACATAAGTGTGATGACTACTAACCCGAAGGCTAACAAGTCCCCGATTGTCCAGATCATAACCAAGTATGTTTTAAAACGTGTTTAAATGTTTAACCGACACACTAGACCGACCCGACATCCCGTTGGTGACCCATTACCCCAACTAATCAAGTACACATAGATTACATGCAAGGTTCAAGTATAAAACACTTAGTTTGTATCAAAAATCTCATTTTTGTTAATGTAGGGTCGAATGTAGTTCTGGGTGGTCGAAGGTGGCTTGTAAGTGGTCGAAGGTGTCTCTGAAATCCCACCTTCGCCCCTTTTCCTTCCACCTTCGCCCCTTTGTAGCACATTCGCCCCTTTAACTTCCAGGTTCGCCCCCTGGAATCCACCTTCGACCGTTCGACTGGTCGAAGGTATTCCAGGTTCGCCCCTGATGTCAGATTTTTCCAAAAACGCGTCGAAAAACATCCGAAAACATCACGAAACATCACGAGTTACAGCAGTCAAGCATCATTAGTATATTCCTACGAAACCCTACCAATTTTACCCCAAAATCTATCCGTTTATACAAGTTTCCTAAAATAGTAAATTATGGAGATGTCACATCATCATGCATGAAAATATTACCCAATTAGGAAACTTCTGAAATCAATCAATAATCAGTTTATCATCATCAAATCATCATGAACAAGAAACCCTTATCCTAACTCTATCATAACTATCCAAAAACAAGCCCTAAATCTAACTAAAAACCCCTTTTATCGTCAAAACACCATCAACAATCAAAGGTAACATGTTTCAATCATAACCCATCATTAATAACAGCCCTAGGTTGTTGTCATATCATCTATACAACAAGTAATCATCAAACAATGCATAATATCATATTAACACATGTCTAGTTTGCATAAAAACTCATTGTTTATGAATAGGTTTTATTTAGAAAGATATTAGGAAGGTTTTTACCCATAAAACATGTTGATATCAGATCTGGACCCTTGGGGTTTAGATTAAAACAAGTCAAAATTGTTTAAAAAGGATTTGTAATGAAGAACACACCTTAGATTTTCACTTGTAATGATTTAGAGAGTTAGGTTATGAAAAACAAGCTCAAAAACTCCTTCCCCAATGATAATAGCTGATAGAGAGTGTTTGGAGGCGTTTAGGGTTTGTGAAATGGTGAAAAATGGCTAAGGATGGTATTTATACCATCTGCACGTTCGCCCAGTTTATGTGGTCGAATGTGGAATTTTTCCACATTCGCCCCTTTTTAGTGGTCGAATGTGGAACTTTTCCACATTCGCCCACTTTGTTTCTACGTTCGCCCATTTTTCAAACCCCATTTCCACATTCGCCCAAAAGTTCCACATTCAGGTCATCAGCACATTTTTAACACATGTTAACAGCACTTTTAACACATGTTAACCTTTTTCCAGTTTGTCGTGTTTAACGCATTCTAACACATCTTAACACATAAGCATGCATCCATAGTCTATACTTAGCATGTTTAGGCACGTATAATCATTCGTACATCATTTAAGCAAGTATAAGCATACAATCCACCACACGACCCATAATCTACACATATACTTAATTAACTCATGTAATGTCACCAACGACGGAACCCGGTACTAATGTATTCCCAAAACGACTCCCAATGATCCTCCAGATCATTGAACCCTGGACAATCCTAATTTGACCCGACTCAACTAACCCAGTTAAGTTTGTTTATAAACGTTTCTCGCTAAGGTAGACTTATGTGTTTATAAAATGTTGACCCAAACATGTCGGGTGTCACATCATCCCCCTGTTGAAAGAATTTTCGTCCCGAAAATTTTCCGAAGTCAAAGAGAACGAAGCGAGAAAAAAAAAGAAAAAAAGAAAAATTTTCCCGGTCGTCACATCATCCCCCTGTTGAAAGGAATCTCGCCCCGAGATTCACTCTTCGACAGTAATGAGTGTCGACCTAACCCAAGTAACGTTTCCCATAACACAAACGAAATGATAACCACGAACGAATGATGATATCAACGAATACTCTGTGCCGGGGAACCGCCCTCCCCAAAGTGAATAGAAAACAATGAATCCCCCTGATCGAAGGCCTACTAGAGACTACTATGATCGGTATAAATGATACACCGGTACCGTCCAAGTAACATCTCCAAAGGACCCA